>LUCH01003578.1:0-31677 GCA_013368495.1 Paragonimus heterotremus | reverse complement strand
CTGGCTAGAGACGTTATCCGAGATGGCGATGTGTTGGAGTCAATGGCGTACCTGTATCCATACCATTTCTAGTTTTTCTGTTTAGTCTTCTTTTAATAATTTTCAACCTTCTTAGTAACGTTTTCTTCTAGGATATTCCATGTCACTGTTGGGGTGAGCGGCGTCCCGAGCCACAGTACCTTTTGGTCAGGTTCATGGCTGTTATGATGATGATGATGATGATGAATACCACAGACTTCCCGATGCCTGATAACTTAAATTAAGGTGACAGTTACATATTTCTTGCGAAGACACGTGCCTTTCTGTTGCTGTTCGTTTGCTGACTTCTTTGTGAGCCCTAAGAAAGAAACAAAGCTTTCGTCTGATCTCGTGAATGTTGATGCTTGACTGTCTAGACGTGCTTTTTACCCTCTGTGGCTTACTGTCGTAGGAAGTGTTGATTGCACTGACCGTGTGACAGCTCGATTGTGAGTTTGACACACGGCGTCGCAATGTTCCTCTATTCCCAATACAACCTCTCCTTTTTCCACCCATTTTTTACACATTGGTGTCACTATTACATTTTTGATTCATATTGACCGTTCATTTCCCGTTCACCATCCTGAGCTTTGTACACATCATCCAACTTCATAATCATATATTTACCCTCAGCGCTAGGGTCTGGTGGTTCCGATTTCGTGGACATTACCAGGTTAGGAATTGGTTTGGTTCACGTGTGTTATCCTTGTTTGTCTACGGACTGTCAACTTCTTCGATCTCAATGAAACACAACTGTAAGAGCAATCATTAAATAACCTTTTAGTTTCGAATTAATACTAGATTGGAAAGTTGTTCACAGGAGTAAAACAACTTCATTTCGTATTGTTAGTCTGTTACCGCTGTTTTGCGTGTAGGCGCAGACATTGAGGATAGTAAAAATGAACAGCGTAGTCCCTTTTTTAAGATGAAAACCGCTCCGGCCGTTTTGTGTTGAGCGTTGTTGGTCGTAATTGCGAGTTACCGCATACTGTGCATACTTAAAATTGTCGATAATTTACTTGTCTGCCATTATGACCCATTTTGTAAACCCAACCGAACTGTAAGCTTGAATCATTAGCACGCGTCTATTAGTGGTTCGCATTTGAGAACACGTGGTAGAAAACGAAACCTAGATACACACGCCCGACCATGGAACCGGCTGTCCAGGCTCTGGCGCGTTGGTAACATCATTCCGGCGACCAGCGCTAGCAACTGAAGCCAAGCTATCGATCGTGCAGGTGACCAGGCTGACATGTGATTGGTTGGTCACTCAGTTCACACATGCTGACACAGGCGCGTGAGCGGGCCCAGACAACCGGCGGGTGATTAATGTGGACCGTCTGGGCTTTGTGTGCGGTGCTTCGCCGCTTTGGCTGACCTGAGTTTGCGGCCGAACTGCGTCACCCGCATCACCGTGTGCACAACGTATATCGCTACTTGCTTCCGTCCGTTGGCCACCCGCACCCTCGTCTGTGTGACGAGTGGTCAAAAACGTGAGCATATCAGACTGCCAAAGCAAGCCTATTGAATTGCGGCAAGCAAAATAGTTGCTATTGTCATCGATGTTGGAATCAAGCAACTAATGTACCCCTTAGTTTACGGTTAGCAGAAAAACGTGTGGAAAGTTTCCAACTTATAGGCCACCAGGTGTGGGTCGTCACACGAGATACAGGGTCGTATACAATTGTGTGTGTGTGTGTGTGTGACTCAACCTTGGCTTATAGTTTCAGAATTCTCCGAAACTAGAATAAGACATTGAGAAGACGTAAATGATGTGATGTTCTCCCCCCTCCCCCTGTGTGTTCGAAAACAGTTTTTGTTGACGTTGCGGCTGTCCTGATAGTCAACATCCCCATATGTTTAATCTTCATTGCCGTGTCTGTCTGTCTACTCCTTTAAACCATGAATTCCGCCCTAGGGAACCTTATCTTAGTGTTTAAAATCAGTCATATGTCCATGCGTGATCAGAATGTTCGAAATATTACTCGGGAGAACATCACGTGATTTACGTCTTCTCATTGTCTTATTCAAGTTCATAAAGGGAACGAATTGCTTTAAATTTCTCCGAAACTAACCGTAGCGCTCGGTGGGCTCAGAAGTTAGTAAAATTAACTTCAACCGTAGTTTCTGCACTCGAGGTCTGTCAGGGTCAAAAAATTGTCCTCGTTAACTGTTAATAACTATTCATAGTAGCTAATCCGATGATGTGCATATGTGGTGGAAAAGCCAGTGAACCAAGTATGCTACAAGGGATGAGAAACTTACGTAGGTCTGACAGAAGAAGAAACTTTAAACTAGCGAAAATTGTGTTCATTCACACACCAGCAGTTCGTGATTGGCGTCGTCCTCGTTTGGATTCATCAGGCTTTGGCAGCCGGGCAATTGTTGGGGTTCTCTTCCGGTCCCATTTACCACTTCCAATTGTGAGCTTTGTAGAAAGATTATATTACTGATGAGTAGTCGGAGATTTGGTCAGTATATTTTGAACACCACTCAATTTTGGTCAGAGCTTTCACATTCAGTTATAGTTACAGCCAGCCTGCACACTCAAGCTTCATTCATAATCACGCGGTTATCAAATGGTTTTAAACACAGTAACAATGTCTATTATTGAGACGATCTGACAGCTAGATCATCACTCACAAACGATAGCGACTGAACGCTCGTATGTGATAACTCCCTTATGCCTAATGTGAGGTCAATGGCGCAGTGGTCAACACGCAGTGAGAAGGAGCAATCGTCCCATACTACTCACACCACCACTGTTCAGTAGTGAGATGACGGCATAGATTTTGACATCAAATTATCTGCAGGAAAAACACGCGAAGAAACATCACACCAACACGACAGTGCAGTATGCCATGGAATAGTTCTGGCTAAGCAAAGAAACTCAGCATTAGTGTCTGTGACAGCTGGGACCTTCTGAGACGATTACCATATGCAGATGAGTGTTTTTGTTTCTTGTCCTGTTTGAACACCTAACCCGTGTTAGTTTCCTAAATAAACAACCTTTGCGCCATCCGTGTTCGTGGCTCACAACACACGATTGACTCATGAAAGCATGACCGGAGTCCAAGTCTTGGTCATGATAAGGCTACGTACTACTGGTGAGATATGGTAAAAACGAAACTTAAGTCTAGTGCTTATTTTCGAGAGAGACTGGAAAGCTGCGATCAAATGTGTAAGACGTACGATGTGGATAAAGATTACCACTCATTAATTCCCGATTGGTTGGAGTGTAATCAGTTAACCATAATACACTTATTTAGTGGTATTTACGTACAGTCAAGTGAAAGCATGTCTGAAGTAGTTCTGATTTATTGTCAGTTTCATTAAAACGATGTTCACAGTAGTATAGTGTAGTAGTGTAAACTTTAGCTCAGCGCTTGGCAAATGAAGGTTCATAATACAGGTTTTTTTATGCACAATATCAAAAGTGACCCTTCTACTCGTAAAATCGAAAGATTCGAAAATGAAATATACATTTTTCACGTTGTCAGAGAGGAAGTTGATGTTTTATTTCGACTGTAACCAGTCGTGATGCATCAGAGTCCAGATAGGTGCATATGCACTACCAGTCGAACACTGTCTATTTGCAGCAGAAGACATGATTAACTATCAGTCCTAGCCTAGTCCACTTCTTTTCTAACAGTCGCAGTTTCGTATGAAAAAGCATTATTTACTCGTACTTTGGGCTAGTCTCCTTTGAGCTCGAGCGCATCGGTTTGATACTAAGCTGAAAAGCAATCGATTACGTAGGAAATTCAGTATTTCAATCAGCTACTCTTAGCCCTAAATTCAATGTGTTGAATACGGCAATTTTGGTAGCCGACTGTAGGAGCATTGCTTTTGGAGTGAAGAACTGACTTTGCAAACTGCTTCCAGAAGCATAATTACGGTGTTGAACTGCTGACGTTTCGAGACTGCCGAGAACCACAAAACACGATGGGTAACACGTTATATTGTTACTGTGAAGATAAAACGTAAGAGAGTGAGGTGGAGGGGTAGACGATACGTGTTAACACATGTCTCTTGGTGGCGATTCTAACAACGTCTTCGTAACGCACTATGTACAAACAGAAGTGTGTGTTGCCTAGGTCACTCTCAAGAAAGACCTGGGCATTTGACTATCGTCCAATTTGTTCTTCTCGTTCCATCACTGAAAAGCGGCCACAAACGGATCCACTGTACTGGGCATGGTAAGACGGAAGTTTCCTCAAACTGACAGGAAGGCTTTTCAAAGTCCTTACGGGGTTTATGTCCGGTCACTGCTTGAATACGCCAACTCACTTGTTTATCCTAGCCTTAAAAATATACATAATTGCGCTCGAACGTGTACAGCGAGCAGCGACAAAAACCATAGTAAAGCTTCGGGACGTTACGCTTGAATCTGGGGGTAAAAGTCCTTGATATTTACCTTCTGGATTACCAAAGACTCCCTAGAAGCTTCATTCTTACTTCTTTCTCTATTCTGAAGGGCCGATAAAGAAATTATTTTTTGTCGCAGGTCCAAGTAAGCTAATAAGTAACAATAAAAATTTCTTTGAAAGGAGACCTCAAAAACCTGTCGGGCAAAATTTTTCTGTCAAGAGTTGTTTGCTCATTAGAATAACCCTTCGCCAGTTGTCATTAATGATTGTTTTGAGATATCATTTGAGATTCTGCCAAACGCTTGCTTGTTCGGTATAAGTGGCAGCTAAACGATAGGGTTTTTCCATTTATCATGTCTTACTGTTTCTACATTGAAACTGTAATTAGAGGAAGCGAGGTTACACCGGTTCTTCTATGGATGCATTTCAGAAAACCTGACGCCCGCATGATATCACGAAAAGAATCACACCGACCTGGAGAACCTAAACTATCGGCCTCGTACCCACGTGTCAGTCATTGAATCACTATGAAAAGAGAGTACCTGCTTCATTAGGTTGGTTAGGACAACTCCTTTTTGCTGAACAGCGTAACCTACGGTGGTCTGTTAGAAAACAATTTAGATTAATCGGGCGAATCATCGTTTGTATCATGCAGATAACGAACATCCCATGGTAAAGCGAAATATCGTCTTGATTTTCGTGCTTAGAACATGAAAATAGTTTATCAGTTCCGTTCTTCAGTTGACATGATAAGTAACTAAAGCTGACCATCGAAGTAATTATGTATTTTGTTTATCATACCCCTCTGAGTTGATCAAAATGCACTGGGTGTTCCATATAGTGATTTATTATTGAACTTTATGTCGGACTGTTGAAGGTAGAAGTACATAGGTTTGAGATATTGCTACGTGGTGAATGTAGAAACATTCACCTTAGAAGATAGCTTCGCTATGTAAATGGCTACCTGCAAAGGGGCAGATAAACAACTCCAGTAGAGACAACATGCCACCCTTTCTCTGGGAACCACTTATTTCGGCGGTTGGTATATCAACTAAGGTTGTCCCTAGAAGAATTTCAAAGAGTGTGGTTACTTAACCGGCCAGAACCTGAATCTAATTAAGGTGAATTGACGGAAGTCGATACCGTCCAGATCACAACACGAGAAAACTCTCAGATACCGAATCAGGTGCAGTGATGCGGTAGAACAATCGACCACGTGTCTCGCGGAATACCTATGCGGCATATTTCTACTGGAAGATGTTGTCCAATCGTAGAGTGAGCGACATTAACCACGAATAACACGACTGTAGTACTGCAGTGCTATCCGCGCGAAGTGTTTCGATCTGTTTAGTAGTAGTTTCGTTTAGACAACTTTCCGTTTTCTTGTTGTA
The DNA here is from genome assembly GCA_013368495.1 of Paragonimus heterotremus. Lineage (NCBI taxonomy): Eukaryota > Metazoa > Platyhelminthes > Trematoda > Plagiorchiida > Troglotrematidae > Paragonimus > Paragonimus heterotremus. The sequence continues at coordinate 25,898 of LUCH01003578.1, read as the reverse complement.
TCTGTTCGGATTGATTCAGTGTCATCCATTGTCCTATATGCACGATTCATTCAGTACGAATACAGAAAATTAGTTGGCTATTCATGTGGTACTCCTTCTGAGAGATAGTAAAAGTGATTGAATTGTTTTGTGTTTGCTGTATAAACAAAATGACAGTAGAATAATCAAAGGGTTTACTGCAACAAGGATAGAGTAGGTACAGTGCGGTCAGCCCCGTGAGGAAAAGGAACATGTGAACGATTAGCTACAGTGGTCGATACGGTCGATAAGATAGCCATTCAAACGGTTATTAGCAAACCGTTAGACACGCACACAACGCGTGTGAAACCGTCGATCACGTACTGCTGGCTGATAAATCACATTGTATAACAGTGTATCCTTAAGTAAGTTCCTACCACACTCGCAGGGCAAACGAAAGAGAATCAGTGTAATCTTTGAAAGCTAGGCGCGAAGCCCTTGAAAGTTCATATCGTTTTTCGCTCACAGGTGCCAGCTGCGAACGATCCACTGTCGTGCACAAGACAACGACAGCGCAATCCTCACCTAACGTTTTGAACACAACGGCCAATTCTATGTGCGACCATATCTACAGTTGTTTAAATAGCTATAACAGGTCACATATTTGTGAAATATCACGAGTTATTGACATTCTGTTAACGACTTTTAATTAGGGTTCGATGGGGTTACTGAAGTTAATTACCACATTTAGTTTATAATCCGAAAGTATATTTGTCGTAGTACGCACGCGTCCGCATATCTTCCTCAGTTTAAGTATCCATCCCCGGACCGAAAATCGTTAGCGAATTCTGAAAAGAAGTTTGTCGTTCATTCGACTGAAGAAGATCTAACTGGATGGTGGTTTACATTCCTTCTAGTTTCCTCATCAATCGATGCAAACAGAGTACGCCAGTTTGAGTAGCCGTAATTGGGCGTCTACCAGCTGTTCTGTGTCTCACCACACATCCTATCGCAAAGCTGTAGTACGTAATCGATGCAAGCCATAGCTCGTGGGTGTATCTCTTACTGTGATTTAGTGCATTCAATCCAGATTTAACCCACAGATAAAACAGTTTGATGTATTGCTCTAATGTCACAAAGCAAAGTACCAGCCCAGTGGGCTCAAACGGATGAATTACACGAGTTAGGACTTTCGCTTGTGTCAGATACGAAACGAACAGCCATTAGTCGGTCGAGCGAACAGTAGTCAATCTACTATGCTCGAACTCAGAGCCATTTTGAGGTCGCTGATCTTACTCGGGATGAGCAAACGTACACTAGCGCTAACTCCTTACTCAAACTGCAAGCTATTCTTTCATTAAACTGTCACACTGACCGAAGCCAAAGGACGCCAGTGCATAACCATCATTACAAATGTCTTGCTCAACATCAACTGGGCCTTAACTCACACACCACACGTACAGTGTAAACCCGAAGAAATCAGACCAGGAGTCGTGTGAATAGAGACCTATGTGTCCAGGTAGTAAATGCTTGTTAACAAGATGGTAGGCTAGTATGAAAGGGAAACCCTTATCTCTCGTTCATCAAGACGGCAAGAAGACAAACATTGCAAGATGCAAGCAATTCGTTGATTCTCATCAGTCGATTACACAAAACATTCGTTTATCTCTCGGGACTAGAAATTTAGAAAGATTCCAATGGAAAGAAACATATTGAGAATATAGAACAAGAGGAACTTCAATTGAGGAGTGCATATTGATACATTCCGGAAAGGATCAGGAAGAAAGACAAGAAAATAAAAGTGGACTAAAAACCGAGTAAAATCTTTAGCATACAATAAATCAGCAAAGTTGAATATAAGAAAAAACAGAAGGTCATGATAGTCCAGGCTTCTGAAAAGGAGAGCGGGTAATTTGCCATTGATGTGTACGAAAAATAGATGTAACAAATACAACTTACCTGCATCCAGCGTACTCGTTGGCTTTTCATTAACGATTTGCAATGAGTGCACTAATAGCCTACTTACCCCAAACGGCTAGCGCACTCGTGGCCGCATACATCAAAAAATCGTATAGGAATGATACCAAGAACTTTGGCACATAGAATTCCCTTATGTACCGTGCAATTCCGTTTATAGCAGCGCAACTGTTCCTCATTGAACCTTCGGACTCCTGTCCAGATAGTATTAATCCAGATCGTCCGCTTATGTACTCAGTCCTCCCAGGATTTAAAATTTATACGGTAACGCGACAGACTCACTTGTATAACAACCCGGTATCTCAGTTTCTGGCCACCAGGATTTTGCTTACCTACTTTCAAATGACCGTATGGCAGCTACTCCGGAATTAGTTGGACCTCAACGATACGGACATGTCTTAGCCAGCCAAACTGACTGGACATCGGTATGGCTTCAGTTCAGTCAATGTCCGCTCACCGAAGTCGCTCAGTGTTCGGAACCATGTTTGACCACCGAATACACAAGATGCACCCCAGACGTTGCAAATGGAAACAGTTTAGATAGCACGCATCTTGCTGATACTATGTTTAAGTTTTACTGCCGTACAGCAGCATAGAAAGCACCACTGAACGGTAAACTAAGAACTTAGTGGACAACTTCAGGCTATGGTTCCTTCAGACAAGACTGTCGAGACGTGCGAAAGCAGCACTAGTCTTCACCACAACAGCTCATAAATCACGGTCCGCGGACAGGTCTATCGACAAATAGCTAACTAAGTGGTGGCAGTTTGAGCACCTACCAGTACTATCCCCCCATACACATGCACATGGGTTGGGGCATCAGATTCGGATTAGCCTGCCACAGTCACCGAAGCCAAAGGAGACGATATCGTCATCTACAGTGGGAATGAGATTAACATACCGGACACGTTTTAGCTGTATTGCAGAAGACTAAACAAGCCGGCGTACGAATCAACAGTCCAAAGTGTCAACTGGCGAAACGAACGGTAATACTACTCGGTCACAGGATCGGTCAGGGTGAGGTCCAAACTAATTCCCAAAGAAATGTTTACGATCGAGGCCATTCCGGTGCCAACATCGAAGAGGACGTTGCGACAGTTTCTTGGTCGTGTCGGGTTCTAGAGCTGCTTCATCAAAAACTTCAATGAACTCGGCGGCCCATTATACGAAATTCTGAAGAAGAATTGACGATTTCATTGGACAGAAAAGGCTAATCAAGCGTTTGTCGAGATCCAGCAGTTGATGAAGGAAAGACAGCGGACCCTGAAGTTGCTAGTAACTGGACAGAACTTCGTTATCGCAACGGATGCGAGCGATGTGGGACTCGGAGCTGTACTGAAGCAGGAAAGCGGTATTGTGGAATATGCTAGTCGAGTATTAACTCCTGCTGAACGAAACTATTCAGCGACAGAGAAGGAGTGTTTGGCGATAGTGTAGGCATAGGAAAAATGGAGGCCGTACTTGATCGGCCGACGTTTCCATGTGGAGACTGATCACAAGTCGTTGGAGTGGATTAGATCGGCAAAGAACCCTCGAGGAAAACTGGCTCGTTGGGCGTTACGATTGCAGGAGTACGACTTCACAATTCACCATGTAGGTGGCTCATAGGAGTTGTCATCGAACCTACGAAATGCTGAAGCAAAGGGCATACTGGCCGGAATTGAAGGATGATGTCAACACTTATGTGTGGGCATGCCTGCAATGTCAGCTGCTGAAGAGCACTAACCACCCCGGTCAGTAGCCTACACAACCAATTCCGGTCACTGAAATTGCGGAATTATGGTCGCTGGATGTGATGGGCCCAGTGTGTGGTCAAGGTCATACGTCTGGACCGACTTACTGTGACATGTCACCAGGATGTTACGCCCACATATCCGCCGCTGAGCTACTCTTACGTGCATGCACCTGCAGTGACTTCGAGCGACTCACAGTTTACCAACACCACTGCAGTAAATGTCGTGTGCACACGCACACACACACGCACGCAAACACAGCAAACACACACAACCACCCTCATCTAGGACATTAGCCTACGACAAGTGATTCAACCCAGTATCCTCACCGGAACTGAAGAAACAGCGAGACCGCATACACATGTGAACACAGCTTGTCTAGGTCTTTCTCGCTCCGTGGACCGCACAGTGTTCCCATCCTGTAGATCCTTACGTCGACATCTATGGGATTCCACCCAACACTCCACTAACACACCCACGGATTGTATCTCTGTATTTTGTCCGAACCCTTGCTGTAAGTGTACATGTTATATTTGTCCGTTATTTACATTACACTTTGGTTGCATGCCCTTCTGATATTATTTAGATGTTTGGTTTTACCGATACTACTTACAACGTATTGTAATTAGCTAGCCAGCATCTAAAACCTCTTCCCAATAGGCACGTCCGAAAATCAGCACATCATAGTCATGACGGAACATTTCACAAGATGGATCGATACAGCCGCTATACCCGATCAGCGTGCAAACACGGTATGCAGGGCGGTAATGAAACACATCGTGGCAGATCATGGAGTACCGCGAAACATACTGACTGATCAAGGTCCCTGCTTCGAAAATGAAGAGTTTCGGAACTGCTTGAAGCGTTTGGGAATCAGGAAAATTTGCACCACACTATACCCTCCTCAATCGAATGGATTGACAGAAAGAAACAATCGCACAATCAAGGAACGGTTGGCGGCGAAAGGAGGGAGCTAGGAGGAAACACTCCCATTGATTCCGTGGACTCACCGCTGTTCGCCTCAAGGGATAACAAAGAAGTCGCCGTTCGACCTAATGTACTGGCACGTGTCATGCTTGCCAGTCGATCAGGAGATTGGTTTCTGGGGAGACTGTCGGATGAGCATGCGGGAATTAGCAGAAGCGCGGAGATTAGTCAACCTAAACTTGACAAACGCACAAAATTTTCCCTAGGAGCAGTCAGCTACGAGATTATCAGGTCGAAGTGCTTTGTTTGCACTTGGTTCAAAAGTTAAATACAGAAACAGGCGGAGTCCGGGCGCGAAAGGACCCTGATCTAGGAAGTTTCTGGCGAAGTGGAGGGGACCGTATGTAGTAGTGGACCGCCGTGGCCCAGTGCATCTGATTAAGAATGAGAGGAATCAACATCGTGTACACGGAAGCCAGCTTTGTAAATGGTATAACACCCTGATCAGAAGAGAATGCACACCAGCTGTATCAGTAGCACCAAGGCCGGTACGCAGATCGTCGAGAGAGCGAAGAGAACCTGAAAGGCTTTTGTTGCAACTGGAACAATCTTCTTCTGGGGGGAGTCTATTGAGGAGGGGCGATCGCATTATGCTGCTCAGAGCACTGCTATTCAGTAGTGAAGCATGAGCATGGATTTTGACAACGAAATAACCGCGAGAAAGATACAAGGAGAAGCGTTGGTGTACAGCATGACATGAAATAGTTCTCGGCGCATTAGGGAACTGAGCATTGATCTCCATGGCAACTGTGACGTTCTTAGACCAATGTCGTACGCAGATGAGTTTTTTGTTTATTGTCATGTTGAAGCACATAACCTATGTATTAATTTTCTAAAAAAAGCCACCATTGTTCCATCCGCGTTCTTGGCTCACAACAGTAGGGTCGGGAGACTCCCGGCCAAGCTGCCAATTCTTGCCTGTCCCGAACGTTCAAGTCACCCAGAACAAACAGTCGGTCAGTCACCGGCACCGACCAAATTGTGGTGAACAGCTGATCATAAAACTGCTCCTTTATATAATCAGTGTGACAAATAACAGGACCATACATACTAACCAGTTTGGCACACTTACCTCGACCGAGTCGCAGGCACACACACAGCACTCGGTGGCTGGCGCAGTGAGTTTCGCTTGTCATCAAAGCATTGGTGCAGTCAGTGACTACGAAACAGACACCATGCCCCTGAGCACTGTCCGCCGGGTAACCCATCCAGTAGAAGGTGGACCCAGTACATTCTTCCAGGAGTTTACGTTAGTCTTCAAGCCTTGTCTCACTCAAGGCTGTTACGTCGATGTCACAACCACTCAGTTCCATAGCGAACAGTACGGTTGGGCGTTCTGACCATCCTGTGGTACTACATCAGATCAGCAGCGTGCGCACATTCCATGGCCTGGCAGGAAGCGCCTTCTGTCCCCGGACGTGTCTCAGGCTGGTCGTCGTGCTATTGAGACTCGAGTGAGCATTGTCTGCTCCAGGATTCGTGGTGGTAGGGTTATTAGGGGAGCGGAAGAGGGAGAGTTTGGCAGTAACATATTTTCGCCTATCCATCCTGTCGCAAGCAGCAGATAAGGCGACCCGGTTTATTCTGCGTACCGGCTGGTGCAGCATAGTCTTTGGTTTACGTTGTATAATCATGGTCTGTGTGGGATCCGAATACTGCCAGGACGTCCAGACCTAGACAAAAGAGCGATTAGAGCCTTCAACTAAAGTCTTGGGCCCAAAAGTCTGCACCGCAAAACAGAGGGTGACACACGCGCACTACCGCCGCAACATCGAACACCACCAACTACTGTTGTGATCCAAGAACTCGGATGGCACAAGGGTTGTTTATTCGACAAAGCGTTTAAAGAAAACCAGACACAAAACCACTCATTTGCACGCGGTATTTGGCCCCACACCGTCTCGGCTGCCACAGATGTTAATGTTCAGTTCCTTTAAGTAGCAGGGACCATTATGGGCTTTGCTACACTTTGATGATCCTTCCTGCATTTTTCCTGTGGCTTGTACGATGTCAAAATATATGTTCTGCTCCTACTACTGAATAACCGCGGTATGAGTAGTATAATACGATCGCTCATCTTCACTTCACTACTACACTGCAATAGCTACACAGAGGATCGACATCCACACCAGTAAGGTCAACGTGCTCACAGAGGTCATGCGTCGAATACAAAACACAAGACATACTATAAGTCACAAATACGCAAGACCAGAGAAGACAAGAACGAAACACCAGCGCATCTGTCTTTTATCTGGCTGTTTACGTTTGGCCAATCTGACATGGCTGAACCTACAAGGACCGTTCAAAACAGCCCATAAGCTATCACACCATCGAAGTAGTAGAAAATGTCAGGATACACACAATTTAAGCACTCTGATACACTCTGTGATTAATTTCCCAACTATTTACCAGTAATTATCACATTATTTAAGTAACTTTTCCAACGCGGTCAGCAAAGGAAGTTCATTGGTAAAACCATTGTATATGAGACTGAAAAGTTTGGCATTTCAAGTTTTATTTTCAAATCTAGACAAATCGGTTCACATTGCGGTTGACAACTTATTTTTTCAACTTTCTGACTGAATTCGCATATTCTTTTGTCTCAGCTTAGTTCAGGTAGATCGCGTTCCCGTGTTGCTTAACACAGGGAGATGTTGTCTAAAAAGAACAGATTCGGCCAAACGGGGAGATCACGTGGCTCGCTAGTTTAAAATATGGCCTTATGAGGCTCAGCCGAGTGTCACGAACTATGCGAATAGAACCCACAACAGAACAGCTTTTCTGATGAGTATAACAGAATATGACGTGTCAGTTAGCCAGTCTGTTCCTAACGTTTCGATTAACTTTTTTTGGAGTGTTAGGAAAATAACTATCGTATAAAACAGTGATTTTGACCACTATGTACGGGAAATAACAGACCCATATCTCTAATCGTTAATACATACCTGAAGAAAAACCTTGTCTACGTGGTATCCCCTCTATGATCCGGTTTTCACTGTTAATTAACCTTTAATGGGGCTCAATCATAGTTCAATGACATTCGATCTCACTACAAAGCTTTCTGAAGCTGGGAACATGACTAACTGAAAGCATTTTGAAGTTATATGGATATTAAGATAGCAAGAATTACAAAAAACAGTAGGGTAGGGAACAATCTTTATCGATGATTATCATGCTTACTGCAGTGCGATAAGCACGGTGCCGGTAATCAGAGTGAGCAAGTCTATCGGTGCCGACCACGGGTTTGATAACAGTTATGCAATCATTCTTTCAAGTTGTAAGTTCCATTGATCGTAGGTTAGGGGGGGGAGGGTGTGAAGGATGACGGTTGCTATGGTTGGTTTGTGTACATTGTGTTACTGTCACGCGATGACGAGAAAGCACGTGATGACGAGAAAGCACGTGAAGTATGGTGCGCTGTGCTGTGATTTATGTCGTTCTGGTTTCCGCTTGTGCAAGTCGTGTGCGTGGTGCACTGTGTCTGTCGACTAATGTGTATGCATATTTCTCAGCATCCGAAATTGTTAGCAAACCCAATAGATTGGAAGCACCTTATCTTTCGAGGTCTGCATGTTGTACACAATATAGAGTGCGGCCCGCATGCCAACTGATTCGGATGATTACAACAGAATGTATGAACAACACATGTGTGTGCGTGTGCACTCCCTCTGACCGGTTCGACAATAATAGCGCAGCGACCTTCAACTTCATACGAGAAAAGAATGCAACGTTTGTTGGTTCCACAATGGATTCGGATATTGAGGCCAAAAGAGTAACGTTCCAGAGTGTTCGCCATGAACTAGCCGAAGCACTTCGTGGAACCAAGGACGACTGGCGGAAAAAGCAAGGTGAGTTAACTCAAGGTTAGACTGATAGCCAACAACAATAATGGTTTTAGAATTCGCTTAAAGCGATTTTCCATCAACCTTCCAGTCTACTGATACATCGATTGAAGGGGACTTTGGCATTTTGTGCACTCAACCGGATGACCTCATGAAAATCTGACACAAGCACTTTGGTAGCCTACAAAACTAACCAGGTAACATTAACTGGGTGATCATGAATAATCTCCCACAGCAATCTATCAAAGTGTCAATTGCTCTCTACCCAGGTTTAGCAGAGTTGCACGGGGCTATTGAACATGCCAGAAAAGAAAAAAGTACATATGAAAATAGGTTTCCATAGGAAATTTGAAGCTTACCCGCCCAGTTTTCGATAATACTGTTTCATATGATCCAATCCATCCGAGAGGAAAAACAATCCCTCAAGAGTTCAAGGATGTCCCGAGCATATTTTCGTTTAAAGGATAAGCACTAATCACAGTTACCTTTTACCAGTCTGTTGAGCTGTGCTGGGAAAAATCTGTTCAACTAAAAAAATGAGCTAATTTCAGAAATCAATGTTCCAAGGGAGCACTACGGATTTCGAGCCAGTTACAGTGGGGGCGACGTGGTATCCACTGCTCTGCAGCTCCGGAAGAAATGCCGAGAGTGCAACCAGTTACTGTATACGCTCTTTATGGATTTCACTAGGATCTCCGATTCCATGAGCCGCGAGACGTTGTGGACGGTGCTTGGTAAGTTTGGATGTCCAGATATGTTGATCAATTTGATCCGAATGCCGCATGTGGGCATGAAGGCGAAGATACATTCGTTTGGGTCGATTTGTGATGATTTTGACATTGTCACTGGCATGAAGCGTATTTGTGTGTTAGTCCCAAACTTATTTAGTTTATATTCGACAACTATGGTAACGATCGCTTTTCAGAACTCTGGGGAGGACGGTGTTGGGGTAGAGTACCGAACAGATGGGTGCCTGGTGAATCTTCGACGTTTTGGCGCGTCCAACCGGGTTACATACCTCAACGAGACGCATACTTCTGTTCACGGATGATAGTGGGGTGTTTCCACAATATGCTCAATGTGCAATGCTACACAGACACACCACAGCTATACATAGTTGAGCACACGTAGTGATTGTTGCAAACGAGCTAATTTGGTTATATAATTAATCGATTTCCAGATATCATCATTTCCGGAAATGATTGAAGGGACTGAGTAACTAATATATATTCACCATGAGTGCCTTCCGTTATCCCAACATTCATAATCCCGACAGTTTGTAATCTGGAAAGTCTAAAATCCCAATGGTGCATGTTGCCGACAATTGAGAATCTCCACAATTAACATTTTTTGCTTTTCGCACTTTATTTTCTCATCTAAGCAGTAGAAATTCGCAAAAGTAGTCAACCAGAGTGAAATTTTAACCCCATCGAAATGAAACATTATGTGCAGTCTTACGAAGATGATTCTGATGTACTGTAATTACTCACGACCTTTTCCAGGTAACATCGCCCATTCAACGAGTTCATCATTGTTTGCCCTCTACATCTAGGATTTTTTCTTTCATTACATTAATAATGATTACCTCCATACTGTTTTTCTTCCATCAACAAGTAACCATGGTCATTCGCTTTAGTCCCCCTTCTTAGACACAATGATTGCACAAAGTTGTTGCGTTTTGACCGCTCGGATACACCGCCCCTGGAAAAACTGATCCACGTTTATTAAGTTCGACCGATTTAAGCCGTCTAAATCTCTATAGTCGTTGAGTTGAACCCAATTCATACTCCAGGGTGAGTTTGAATATCATTCATCTCCTGTGCGCGCATGTATGAACTATCATTCAGGTGGCTTTGCACGGACGACCACACGTACAGTCTGTTCCTTCTGTCCAGCTTAACCATGCTGATAAACTGCACATGAATTAAGTTACATATGACACCCAGAGAGTGAGTCAGGTGGACCAGGTTACAAAAAAGCGTCCGTTGAGAGGGTAGAGAGAAAAGATTGAGTTCGTAGGCTTGCGCGTACGATGGTTGGACGATATTCATCAACGGTTATATAAACCGTCGTTACCTGGATACTTGTAGCATAACAAAAGTTGTATCATTGAGCCAGCCATTACTGAAGTTGAATGGAGCAGCCACGTTGTCGGAAACAGAGTGTTAACCCTTATCACGGGTTGGCTGATAGTATTGGTAGTTTACCGTAACTCGGGTACAGGCTCAATCCGTTATAAAACAATTGTGTTTTAGTAATCGTGTACTGAATGACGATCGATGGGTCAAATCCAGCCTGTTTCTATAAATGCCTAACACTTATATTTCTGTCAAAGATTACTGCTACTGCACATTAATGAACCAGCTATCAATGCGCATTCTTAAGCGTCATTGTCACACTGATGTGAAGATTATGGAAGCTGTCATGTTTATCTGACAGGAGAGTAACCCAATGGTATAGCCAACTATCAGGATTTTGATCGTCGGGATTTTGACCATAGAGATTTTGATGCAGACTCATCTGTATTACCATTAGGATTGATACTGGTTCCGAATGAACCTCCTCTAGATCATGTTTTACAAGGGCTGTATAAAAGGACCTGTTTCACTTCATCATGGTTGGGTTAAAAGTGCACCGGAGCACCACAAACTCAGTTTTACATAAGAATTAGAGAAACAGGTTAAAAATGAATATGTCTGTCGGCAACAATGACAATGGATTCAGTAGCGTATTATCATTTTGTGATTTGATCATCTCATTAAATCTTCATGTCATATTTCCAGTGACCTTATTGGTAGAGTTGAGTGGGACACTATCCTGAGCTGGTTTCCAAACTTCCGTTAAACTGACAGGGTCAGAAAAGTCCTCTTGTCCTTTGGTCTCGCGATCGGATATTTCTACCAGAGTTCTTATTCGGCGGACACAAAGCCCAAGAAAAGGAGTGAATTTCGAGCTTCACCTAGACTCAAAAAACTGGGTCTGGTTTTATCTCGTTTTTGATATATCAAGACTGACCTCAATGGACCACAGCAACGAACGAGTTCCCAGTGTATTGACCCACCATCTTGTGATTGCATTTCTACTCCATATTAACAGCTCACTCACCTCATTTGCCAAAATTGCTCCTTACATTATTGAACTTCCGCCTTTTTGAAAAACGAACTGCGAAGACATTTTACTTGGTGATCGGCTTTTTGTTAACTAGCTTCCGAACTTTTCATTATGCTATCGTGTGGAAAACCTTAGACCAATTTCATATTTGACAACGTCATAAACAGTGCTTTAGGGTTCGATCCACTATCCCCATTGTGCGGAATCTGTTGTTAACCTCATGTGGCAACTTCATGTACGCTTTTAAAGACTTCATATCCAGCCCTCCAACGGCTTTGAGATTCGTTGTCTGGACTGCTCTGATCCCTATATTCCAGCTGCTCCCTGGAACTGACTAAGATTAATTTTAAGTTGAACATCACCCACAATTGATCACAGCTGTCGCATTCCCATAGACATTCCAATCGGTCTATTTCGAAAAGAAGCACTAGACTGATCACTACTCACAAGCGAAAGTGGTTGGGTGTTCACATGCGATGATAATTCGGTCGTGCCTAACGTGAGGTCAATGACGCAGTGGTAAACACGGTTGCCTCACGAACAGCGTGGCCGTGGTTCTAGTCCCGGCAATGACGAGGATATGCACCACTGACGAGCTCTAATGAGAGAGAGAGACTCGAGTCTAGTGCTTCTTTTCGAAATGGGCAGATTGGAAAGTCTATGGGAATCTGACAGCTGTGATCAATTGTGGGTGATGTTCAACTTGAAATTAACCAAATCCGACTACTCATCAGTGACTAAGATTAGTTATGACGCATTTACTGAAACGTAGCTACTGTTAACTGAGTCACCTACTGACATAACTCAATTATTGTCCCGGGAGTTGAAGGTAATAGGGTAACTGATCCAATGATAAGACAAATCGATGTAGGACCGACTGATTGAATACTGATGTGTTGCGTTCTTCTTGTTTTATATCTCATTTTGCTGATCTTGTGTAACTGGTGCATCCGATCGCATTGTACTCATTTGTCTGACTCGATAAAACATAGACACAATACATTTTAGAATAAATCCTACTACTCACACATGTTGGTCTTCCTACAACGGCGGTGATTGGCCGTCTGCTGAAACATCCTATTGTTGGGTTGTGTTTCACCTCCATTGCTTTGGAGCGTCAACTACGTTAGGAACATCTCGATTTACTCTCAGTGACATTGGACGTTTCATAAACACCGTTTATTCTCGGTGAGTCTAATGCCTGACCCTGCTCGATATTTTATAATCAGACATATTGTTTTTCTTTTTCTCAACTATACTGGTTGACGTGTTCACTGCCTGATGAAATAGCTACGTTGATAGAATTATCAAGGTTCAATATTTTATACACTTCGCATTTCATTTCCTTAATTTTGGCCTTTTTTTTTAGTGAGGGTTCGGCCTTATGCATATTTACTGATCGGCAATGATCATCCTCAACCGAGAGCGTAATACATCTATGGACAAAAAAAGGCCAGTGTAAACCGCCTGACGGTGTTGGTCAGGCCTAAAACAAAACTGACGAAACTGCGATCTGTCTACCAAGGTTGGCTGTTGCATTTTGGGAATTAGAATGCTATGAACGGTGTCAATAATAATTAACTGTTAGAATGGTCTCATCAGAACTGAAAAGATGGTGCTATTTACGCACGTTCATTTTCAAACCGACACGCCTCTGCTTTTCGTCGTCTAGATCCATCATATGTAGGTAAGGTAATCTTACTCGTTGTTATCCGTGCGGATTAATCACAGGGGCGGTGGTGGTGAACCGTATTCATTTAACCAGTGGGACTAGCTTCAGTCCTTATCAGTTGTACGTTTTACACCATTAACACTTGATAATAGCTTTTATAATCAGATTAAGTTTTAAGCTCGGCTTCTTCAAACGAAGCGCCACAATCAAGCCACGCTCGTAGTATTGTGAACCAAGAGGGCGAATGGCGTAATCGTTGTTTAATGAGAAAACCAATACATGGGTTATGTGCTTCAATACGACAACAAAAAAACACACTAACTGGAGTACAATATTGGTACCAGAACATCACGGATGCAATAGTCACCAATATCCAGTTCCTGTATACACTGAGAACCATTTCATGCCAAACTCCACTCCACTGTTTCTTTTTGTATTCCTCCCGGTCACTCCCATGTCAAAGTCCATGCTCCTACCCCACTAGTGGATGGTTGCAGTGTCAGTAGTATAGTGCGATCGATCATCCTCACTACATTAGTAGGGGCTCTTCCGTGGTACTTCGGTAAGGCTTCGACTGTGTTGATCATCATGCCAGTGACTTTGTACTTTGCATGACCAAAGCATCATTTCTAGAAGTTTCGTCACAATTACCGTTGAGTAGTTCTCGGAGTATCTGGTGACCACAGGGGGGGGAATAACAGTTTAGAACTCGGTCGTAAGAGTGATATGCCCTGCTGACGGAAACGAAATGTGAGTCCAGTGCTTCCTTTTGAAGAAGGCTGACTGAAAATTCCATATGAATATGGAAGCTTCGATCAAACTGTACCAGTACGATATTTGACTGATTGTTAGTAATTATATCAAGTGTTCTGTTTTATCTGTTCCTAGCGATGCTGAAAGAACCAGCAATCTGATAGATGGCAAGTTAAGTCGTTGATACCAAGACTAACGTTCAAACTCTCCCTGTAGCCATCCTTACTTCAAGATTTCAAACGTGAGTTCTGTACGACGCATAAACAACTTCACTTAGATGCGCCTCACTGTTTGGATGGACAAAGTTCACCTTAAAGTTACTCTATATGATAACAATGACTGAAGTCACGCTACATAAGCCTGACGAAGTTAGAACAGAAAGAAATCGGTAGCAGTTGATTGCGGGCTTCTGCACCGTTAAACATTGACCTTAGTTCCATTTCCAAACACTTCTACTCTAGCCATTATAACCTGGGCCTGAATTAGACCATTCTCATCTAATAACCGCGGTAAACCTAAGAGCAGTTAACGGTTAGGAAGGTGTCATCAAGACTTGCCACAAGATAACCGTTACAACTGACGTTTAGAAGCAGATATCATGAGTGATAACCAGATCCTATAACATTTGCCTATAGTGGACTAACTGCAGGTTGATGAATGTACGGTTTTCATTAGCAACCGAATGTGTACCGTTAAAATTGCCGTATATAAATGGCATACCCACTTTTTACCACGTCTCGTTTCATGCACAATGACGTCTTAGCATCATTTCTCACTTCTCTGTTTATTGTCTACTAATGGTGTTGTGGGAGGACGTTCATGTCAATGAAACAATGCTCAAGCCGTTCCTCCTCAATCAGTGAGTTAGTTTAATCAGTTACTGAGTTAGGCGTACTCAGCAGTAACGCTAGTCAGATATATTGCTTCTCATTTTCTATTGAACACAAATTTCCAGCGACCCGGTGTTATAGAAAAATGGCTAACAATACGCAACAACCGACTGATCCATTTGAGCACCGCTTACACCAAGCTGCTTGGTTTATAGTGACATTCTGTACCGTAATACTTCTATTCTGGTCCGTAATTTTTATTGGTCTGTCGCCCCCAGTTTAGAACCTAGTTCCCTTCCAAGAGATTTACACGCAGCCTCACTGATTTGGCCCAGCGACCGCCGAGCTGGACATGTCGTGTGCTCATATCGGCGATGAAGTCAGTCGCAACTTACCGATGGACATCCATCCAACAAATTAGGTACAGCGTAAACTCAGGGGCTGGGAACAAAGAGAATGATTGTCTAAGTTAAATGTCTACTTTTTCTCTCTTTTTTAGAATAGAATTGCCATGATGGTTAATGCAAGTCACAGATGTAAACCTGACATATGTAGCGAACGCTTTCCAGCCGCGTCCAAACACGCACTTCACGTCGCGTGTTGTTTCGATGAAAATTTCCAATGGAATTCAGTTTAAACGTCTAGGAAACAGTTGTCATAACCAGCACAGAAAAGAGTTTTAACAACGTCCTCAAGAAGGGTGGATCGAACTCAACTTGTCACAGGTGATTCTAATCGTGTCCTCTTCCATTTGCGGACGGCACACGTAACTGTTTAAACTCCAAGTTTTAGCGACAGGGAGTGGAGCCAACAATGGGTTACACGTCTGATTCCAATCGATCAGTTCTCTACATCGCGCTTTCCACTCTCTCAGCACAACAGCGATGTAGTCATTTGTCCTTCGTTTGACAATGAAACCGCCAGTGTTTACTTTGACACATGCAACTGGAAAAAGTAATATTTAGGTGAAGAAGAGAGAGAGCTAGGTGTCTAACCCTAGTTTTGGCACATGTCTCGACCTTGGGATCCATAACCGTTTCCTGTCCTTCGCCGTCTACGTTCTGTGCAGTAACGACATTTTGGACGTTTGACCAAAGTGAGCCTATGCGATTCAGGCCACGAAAGACAGGTTTTGTTGTCAGAGATCATCACTAGTCAGGTGATAGGCAAAAATGTGAATTTTTTTGTTTATTCCGAAGCTAGATATGAACGGAAACTGGGGAGTCATTTGGAGGCTTTCGGTTAATTTCCACCCCTCAGTTTGCAAGTTTCCAGGTCCAGAACACATAAGCAAGACCACATGTACATGGTGTCGAAACAAAAGACGGAGAACTGGCCGGTTAGAAAATCCCTATTTTTCCAGACTTTCTCTGAAAACGCTAAAAGAGGTATTATTCGGACAACGTGATGAAGCGCTTTGTTAGTAGTTGCTACCTGCTCAGCTAGTTGTACGTTACCAAACCAACTGAAATAAATCGGTGACTTCTGTGTCTAGCTAGAGTCGAACCTCCTGTGTAGAACAGCAGACGCCTAGAATGGTTCCACAGCATGTGAGAAATAATCATGGTCTTGATATTGTGAAGGATATGTCGAAGAGACCTAGTGCAAGTTGTGTGCTTGTACAATGGTTATACACGGTTTGGGAATACGTGTTGTGTGAATGTTAGATGTTAGCACACATTTGACTTATAGTAAGGTGACAACGACTCTCATGGACGAGCTGAAGGGATGATGCTTGACAGTCACATTTCCGATATGGATTTTCGTAAAGTGAGTCATCGTTTTGAACAGAAAGAGAATAACACGTTGATGATCAGTGTACAAGAGAGTGTTCTGTTGATCTTGCAGTTCGCAGCCAGTGACAGAATTGTTTGTCAAACAATATCAGCTCGAGGAAATCGCATTATGAATGTCAACAATTTGCCATGAGTTCATCACAGTTTAATTTGATCGTTGCGTCATCGTTCCATTGCAACATAAGTGAATCGGTGGTGTACTGTCACTGAACGATTAAGGGGGGTTAACAGTATAGCGTCCTAGATGAAAGACGCAGAAGTATGCATCATGTGAATTTACGTCTGGTAATATTCAAACCTTATTATCAAGAAACAGTTTAATCAGATTCATACGCGTATGGTTGTTTGACATTCAGCATTTCTTTCAAGGTAACTGTAGGTTTAAATATGGTTCAGTCATTGTTTGCCCACACTGCACGTATTGCAACGGATTGGTGCGCAACATCAAGCGAAAACCACATATCAGAGAATATTTGGATGCAGATACACATTTCGATGCTACCCTAGTAAAGTGCTTGTAATCGGTATATCCATATCGTTTGTAAATTCGAAAAACACGTGGAAACAAAATGTGATGGAAAATTTATGAGATATTCTTGACAGGAACAATAACCAGTGGATCAAAAAAACGGGGTGAAAATAACAATCTGGTTGTGTTGGTTGTTGCATGAAACCGCGATGACGCCACGAAGCAGCAATGCGTTGCCAGCTGACGGGGCAACCGAATGGTACAGTGAGTCTAGATCATTCCCTACCACATTCTCGCAGTCCACATTAAGGGTGGTGATGAGTGGATAAAATTAACATAGTTACAGCTTGTCTCAGAAATGTGGACCAGCATACAAAACCTGGAGTCCAAACCAAAGGGTTGACTCAACAAACAGGTTTCCCAAACGAATCGGGTGAGAGAACGGACCCACCAACCTTACTTCATTGTCTATCTCACTTATTCGTAAACTGGGGTGAGAACAAATTCAAATCTTCAGACATGTCACACAAGGCCACAATACATTGTCGTAACTACAACCAGACTGTCAAGATGGTGTACGCGTATTTCCAGTCAAGCCACTCGGCCCCGTCGTCCAAGTGGACTCGTCACCGTAGCCCACGATCGATAACACCTGGCTGTTCACACACGTCTCTGAAACCGTATCGGCGCTTGGACAACAACAACAGAATGCAACAATGAACACATACGGGTAGGGTAAAACTACGACAAATCCTCGACAGAATGTACTATCATGTTACATTTCTTACCAAAAGATGAACGATAAAAAGCTATATTCAGGAACGAAACTGAGCTACTAATGAACAAATGACTGAAAGAAAACAAACAAATTTTCCATAGATTCTAAGGCAGATCAGGCTGAATTTTGAAGGTTTAATGCGCCATTTGTAGTCTCTGATGTGAGGTTTTATAACCGTGTTCTCCAAATGCCAAACGACTCACGGCATTTTTCAGTCTTATGGCTTTGTCATTGAGACGTGTTGTTCCACGTTCTGTTGACGTGTCATACTAGACCACGTTATCCGTATTGAAGGTGACTTGTTGCGTCAAGGAAATCGGCGCAGACAGCTCGTACAAGTGTTGTCCAGGTTGAGGTACTTTGTAAACTGGACCAATAGGCCCTTCGGATTACTAGTTTGTTCTGTGTCTGTCTGTCTGACTTTTCTTATGTAAAATTATGTTAAATCACAGTGTTCTCAGTTTAGTTCAGTTTGCTGGACAGCAGCCGTGTACAACCTTGTCTGGACGAGTTCACCATGCTGGAAATTAGATTATACTACTGGAACGCAAGTAGGTGAATGACGTACTGGTAGTCTGACAACTGAACAACATATTGAACTGGTTTTTAATTATGCGGTCTGTGGCGAAAATGAGAAGTAGACCACTAGAGAGGTTACTACAAAGCATGTGAGTTGGCGTTCGGTGGCCTGTAAACCAGTTGGAAGGTTGATGAAAAAAGTTGTTACAGCCGGCAGTGTTGATGATCTGCAAAGAAGTGGTCAACCGCGCACACGACGCTCACACACGCACACCGCAACGTGTAAAAAACAGGTAGCAAAAGAGTGTCTATCGGCTCGTTTACGGATGCATCAAACTCGGAGTTCAGTGTACACAAGATGCTCAAAACATACAAGTATTAACCATACCGAGTGGATCGAGTACAAGAGTTTCGGTTGTTGGGTGCAGGCAAGCATTGCAAATTGAGACCGAATATTTGTTGTACGGAATATGCTATTGGTCTTGTATGATGATGTAAACGGCACCGACATGCATACATCAAGATGATGTAGTCAGTTCTGGTTAATGGTATCCAGTAGTATCTACGTGCTGCATACGGTTCACTTGTGAACTACGAAAATGGTCTTAGCACCAGTAGATGTTTCCTTAAAACGACACTTTATCATCTTAGTCACGTTTCTCCAGTGTGATCTGGTTCCCGCATGATCCAATTTGCGCACGGTAGTTAGTAAAACAATGCAGGTTTCCAAAGTACATGGCACCTCAACCTGGACAAATTTTTTGAACAAGTTGTCCACGCCTATCTCGTTACCGTAGCGAGTTGCTTTCATCATGAACGTGTATGTGAATAAAACGATCGAATAAGACATGTTGACAGGAAGCAGAACGACACGGCTAAGTGACGAGGCCACAGAACTGAGATGTGTCAAGTGACGCTTATTGCTTTCACAGCATGGCTGTAATACGTCACACCGGAATCCACAAATGGCGCGATAAACCTGAAAACAGAGCATGACGTGCCTCAGATTCTACGGGAAAATGGTTAGGTTTTGGTCGGTCTTCTCGTGATCAGCAAATCTGTTTCGTGGCATAGGTGATATTGTTCAAGAATGATGGGCTGACTGTACCGGTCTGACTGATAGATGGAGACAATCTCCGTGACCCGTAAATTTAGTGTATTTCCGTTTAGTCCTCTTTAGTCCGCCACTCAGGAGGCGAGATATTATGTTCCAATGTGTTGTCGCGGACCTGTCGGCACTGACATGCAGTTCGGAGTGCAGACTAAAGCGATTCACCAACAAGCAGACATCCTAACGAAGTCCAGTGGGCGAACGGGCACAACACACCGTCGAAACCACAGCCAGGTTAGCTGGCTGTGAGTAGGGTGAGGGTGCACACACATTCCCCGTAAAATCGCTCGACCCCATTGACCCAATACTTTGACAACAACGGCACACGATCGATAACACCTGGCTGTGGTTCACACACGTCTCTGTAACCGTTTCAGCGCTTGAAAGGCAATGCAGGTCTGGGAACCAACAGGCACCGGTGAGTGTAAAAGCGGACAAAGTAAAAATACAGTATTTCCCCCAAGGGATGATGTCATCATCACGATAGTTTTTCCACTAACCGACAGATAATAAAAAGCTGCATTCATGAACGAAGCAGATTTACAGATCACTACAAGATCTATCAAAGTCTGGCCATATTCCTGTAGAGTCTGAGACACGTCATGCTGTGTTTTCAGGCCTATCGCGCCATTTGTGGACTCTGCCGTGACGTATTATCGTCATGCTGTGAAAACAGTAGGGTTCGCTTGACACATCTCAGTTCTGTGGCCTCGTCACTTAGCCGTGTCGTTTCGCCTCCTGCCAACACGTCCTGTTTGACCACTTTACCTGTGATGAAGGCGACTTGTTGCGGGATGGAGATCGGCATGGACAGCTCGTTCGTTTGTTCTCTGGAAACCTGCTTCGTCCTGAAAATGGATATATTTGTTTTGTTTGGGTCGACACAAAACGTTCACAAATCAGTGACATCGTGCAGCAGTGCATCAGTGTTTTACACTAATGTATAACTGTTTTTTGTCATAAGACCAGGAACAGGTTTTTGTTAGGAACCAAAAAGGAGGGTTGATATGTTGTTGTTGAAATGACCTGTTTATACTCAATCATTTAACAACAACAAGCCTGCACCCAGTAATCAAACAAACAAGCTGTAGTGGACAGGATGACAACATCTGTAATGTGGGCATCTTTGCACGAATGACCAGGAACATTACCCGAGCGACCCTACTTGACTGAGCAATCACATCTGCTGTTCAACGAGGATGGTGTTATTTGCCTGGTCAAGGTCTCACTAAGTTTCATCAAAGTACTTGAAGATAATACAATGTTGCACTTGATGAGCAGGACGGTGCACTGGACTCATAACAGGCATGCTAATTTTGGATGGACGAGATAAATCATCAGTCAGTCGAAATCAAGGAAAACTGGTGTTCATTCTAGCCGGATAAAGTTCGGTCAGTGTTGTCTCGGTTACTGAGTGAATTCTGTTCGTTTTTATGCTCTTTACCTCACAGGTACACTTCAGGCAAGTTTCTATAGTAAATTACAAACAATTAAACTGCACGCACAGCGACAAAATATGTGTCAACAATTAGCTTGAAACACTGAGTTACCTTCAACCACTTATCCCTGCAAAAAGAAGACATGTGATGATATACGTGATATGATATATACGTTAACATATGATATGTTAACATATCAGACAATTATAGTCAAACACTTACTGGACCCGTCTACGCACACACCGAGTACTAAGTAATCGGGACCATGGAAAATTGAAAGGTTACCCCGGCCACTTTTTTGCATACAACGCCGGGTGATAGGTTCGGGCAAGTATCGTTTCGCAAAAAGCCAGTTGGCCTAGTAAACTCATTCAGCATACTGTTTCTCAGTCGAAATCCGAAGTTACTGGCTTTTTGTGAAGCGATGTTTATCCGAACGTATCAACCAACGTTGTGTCCACAACAGCTAGTAAGACAACCCATCAGTTTGTCATGGTCCTGATTACTTAATAATCCTTGTGTTTGTAGACGTGTCTAGTCGCTGTTTGTCTTTATTTGCATGATGTCTATAACATGCAGGTTTTACGTATGTGACTGATGAGGGTAAACGAAATATGAACATGTCGCGCTCTGTCATCTTTCAGCTGTGATAAGACAATTTAATAAGTCTGTTTCCAGCGGTGTCCACATGACCGATTGCAATGGTGGTAAGAATTTTAGGTTATGACACGAGACTTGTTGGTTGGGACTTCTATTAGGACATCTGTCTGGCAGCTGGATCTCATCGTGATGATGAGCAGCGAAATACCTAATCGTTCACGGAGGAGCATAATTTACTCTCCCAGTCCATCAACCAAACAGGCAACATGGATAAAAATCGCAAACGCATAGGCGCTCAGGTTATTCGCAACGTTCAGACAGACTGGCTTGGTCATCCTGCCATTCGCGCACGAAGTGACATCGCTCGCAATTGAGTCGTATTCGTACTGTGCAACTGGTGACTGTGTGCAAACAATATCACAGACGCATGACCACTTACCATTCAATCACATAGTTTTCTATCACGATGACTCACAGTTAAGCTCAACTCTTCTGTCCGATTGATTCGACACCATAAAACATTTCCTCGTCGCCCAGTGGATCCTTACCTCCCTATGCCCGTCTGTCTGCAGCTGAACACGTACGACCAGTCTGTATCAACTCCCTGTTACTTTAACATTATGGATTGGTAATTCAACTGCACAGGGGAACCACAAATCAGTGACAGTTATTTACGTGACAATAATGGAACTTCGTGAACTTCATTCGCCTAGGTTGTTATAGTAAACAATTATTTACTTGCCAGTGTTGCCCGTACTCGATTGGTAGTAACAGCCACCAACCGATTGACTGCCGAACGAACGTCAAGCGATCTACACAAATAGAAAAGAGAGCAACATTCTGTCTACTCAGGTGAGTAGATCTGTTCAACCGCTTTCTGTTGGCTGAACACACAAAGGCGGCCGCGTCCACTTTATCGTCTGCCCAGTGCCTGAGTAGAGTAAACCCCAAAGCTTCTTTATGCTAGTTTTCAGCTCTAACTTAACACATCAGATCTTTGCGGTTCAAGTGCGCTTCAGACGTGACAAAATAGTTGGTATATCATACGAAAAATGACAAGTTATTGATTTTCAAGGTAAATAAGACATGAATGCGTTAAGAGATGGGTTTACGAGGCTAGTGAAGCGGGCTTGATGAATCGAGAGGACGGCTACACGTTGCAAATCACAGACTAACCTACAATTAACCAGTAGTGGTCCTGTGGTGGTTTGACCTTGGAAAACCTATTTGCTATTGTCGCATTGTGCCGACAATCACCATGGCGACTCAGGTCAGCAGGCTGGCTGACTGACGTACTGACGAAGTCTCTCTCTTTTCTCGTCTGCTGCGGCTAAACCTGTTTGATCAGGTCGATCTAATCGATGACGGTCGAGAATCGATAGTCCTTGTTCTATGCCGCCCTCTGTTAACGTTGTCCACGCTTTTCGTTGCCGGGATTTCAGTGCACGGCCTAGAGACAACCAATCGGACGTATGTCCGTAGTCATGATTGGACCAGTTGTAGCGATCGATGGATCAATGACGTCTACCAATCAGTTCGAAGGGATGGGAAGGGTGGAGGTGTAATCTCGCGACTAGACCCAAAAACTGAGCTAGGTTTTGAAAATACAACACAGCAGTCACGTAGATAGGTTGCTTTTCTCCACCACCCGTGGTGTGGTTGAAAACGTTTTAGAAACTGGAAGCTAATTATTTCCCACGGAAAACAGGTTCACACATAAATGCCTCAAATGATACTGGTCTAACGTAATCCGCTGGGTAAGATGTGAACCGAAGATCCCCACAAATATGTAAAAGTGTGGTGCGATTACCTCTGGCTAACTCAGCTTTTCTCGGACAAACCAGGTTGATAACTGTAGTGTACACCCCCCGGCCAAAAATGGACTGTCTAACTGAGGCCAGAGAGCGAGGGTCTTAGTTCATATGCCATCTTCTTTGATTTCACAAAGGAGTTTGACCGAATGCCTCACGGTCTACACTTACATCAACTAGAAACATACGACGTTCCGGGTGAGATTAATTCCCTGGATAGCTTCGTTTCTGAGTAGTCGAACTTTTAGTGTCAAAGCTGGACTTACTCTCCCTTCTTCTGTATCCATACCAACCAGTATGCCTCCAGGCTATGTCCTTGGGCCGTTACTATTTTTAACTTATATCAACGTCATTCCAGAAGTAATCTCCAGTAACTCTTTGCTGTATGCGGATGACCCTAAAATTTCGAACCCCATTATTCCGGCATTCTTCACGCTGACATCAATACTTTCAACTAATGGTTACAGGAGTGGTGTCTCCCTATTAGTGACGACAAGTGTTCACACATGTCTGTTGGTGACGGAAACATGTTCATTTCACACATTGCTCAGAAAGCTGTAGTGGTTACCGCAGTGGACATCAAGAAAGATCTAAGAATCTGTCGTCTACCTTGCCTTTCTCTTGTCATCATGAAAAGACAACTAAGGGGGGCCCTGTGGGATTGGGCGGGATAAAACGGAATTCCTCCGTGTAGACAAAAAGCACCTCAGATTCATTGCCGAGTGTATATCCGACTTTGCTTGAATATGCTAGCCCAGTAATATGTACTGATTTTAAAAAGAACAGAAGCGCTGGAGCGTGCTCAGGGAGTTGTTACGAAAACAGTATTGAACCTTCGAAACTGTACCTACGAGTTTCTACTGGAGATTCTTGATTCTTCGCCAACCGAGTAACAAAGATTCGCAGGCGACCTAATTCCGGTTTACTTCTTGTTCTCTGACGGTCTCGCATAGATATATTTGCAGACTAAAACGGTCTGCAAGGTCATGAGAAGAGGTTATACGAACTAAAGCCTCTTCTCCTCATTAGAAGAAATTGTTCGCGCACAGGGCTGTTTTGCGTTCATCATCGTTGAAGCTATTGTTCAAAACTGTCTCATTGTCCATACAGTTATGAATTCATAATATGATACTCTGATGGACGTTGCTGACTTTCCAACTGTGTATAGGCTGAAAGGCTATTGTTATGTTCTTCTCTAGTTTGGTTATGGAGTGGAACTGCAGATTGTAAACCATGAACTTCAGTTCGTTCTACAGGAGAAAACCAACGGAGGTAAATCAGGTGACCTTAGAAGCCACTCCACGAATTCAACCCGATCGATCCAATTTCTAAGAAATATTTGCTTCAACCGTTGTCGAGCGGATTTTCCTTAATGGGCTGAGGCATATCTCTATTGAAAGTGAACTCGACTCCATCGTTCAGGTATCGACAAGGAACCCAGAAAGACGCTGTATATACACTGTAACTTTCAACATACCATCGAAATCCACCGCCCCACAGGGTGGTGTGTGAATCGCGAACCAAGCAAGAACTTTTGGATTGAAACGGTGTTGCGTTTCCCTTATTACGCGTGAATTTTCGTGGGCTCGCTAAATCCGTCTTTTTTTCGTAGAATATTTTGCCACTATGACGGTAGACAGCAGTTTTATCACTAAAACTGATATAATCCACTAACATGAATTTTCGAAGTAATGCTGTTCGGTACTACTGCACAAAGTCAAACCGTTCTAGGCAATCACTTCCTTTTAGAGCATTCGTATGAAAAACATGTGGAAGTGGAACCCTAGACGACTCGGTAGCCGCTAGATTGACCACCGACTAGCGAAAAGTTGCTGGCCTAATTTACGAGTGGATACTTCAGGACTCGATGGTAAAATCAATGTTACATTCTTCAACAAATCTCCATTGCCAGCATCTATGACACAGAAATGTTTTAACTTCAAAGCTGCTGGAATCCGATTCTTTGGACAGCTCCGCTTAAATTAGAGCAGCGTCGTCTGAGACTTTTATGTGTGAACCTGATTTCCGTGGGAAATTATTTGTTTCCAGCTTGTTAAACGTTTTAATCCACACCACGGGTGGTGGAGAAAAGCAGCGTATCTACGTGACTGCCGTGTTATATTTTCCAAAAATAGCTCGGTTGCACGGTCAAATTTTAGCTTCCAAAAGCGTTGTCGTTCGTCTACTCTGAAGAAAATATATACCTAAGATTCATCGTATGCATAACCCCTGCTTACTTTCGGTTAAACATTTGGACTTCTGACTGTTGTAAATAAGTCTGAATACGCGAACTTCAGTGTTTTGCTCCAGGAGTCTGAGACTGTGAGGAAGAGGAAATCACGTGACTTGTTGTTGCAATGATACTTACGGGATCTCAGTATTTCCTTATACGTTGCCTCCAAATCTGAACTACCAAATAAAAACATATTTTAGCTTCAGCGACGAAACCAATCAAATCAAAGATGGAACAAATCGGTTCACACATGTGAAAGCCCTCGAGCTTTTCACTACT
>LUCH01003577.1:35299-54578 GCA_013368495.1 Paragonimus heterotremus | reverse complement strand
CGGTTGATTGCCGTGTTGAACAGCGTAACGCTCCAGGAAGTTGTACCACCTGAAATGCAAATCATAATGCAGCGTAGGGAGTATTGTAGAGCACCGTCAAAATCAGCGAAAACTCAGGGATTGAAGTTGAGTTGTGTAACAGGACGTGCTGCTGTGTTGTTGGTACCGTTTCAGTTTCCGTTTGTGTAGGTCATGTGTATGGCTTACTGGGCGTTTAACTCCTGTTTGTTTGTGTTGTTTACTTTCACACGGCTGGTGTTAGAACCACTACTTCAGAAGGCGCCTTCCCCTGGTGCGTGTGTCCTCTACTGTTATATCAGGTCGTGACATGTGAGTTGCAAGTCGGTTTTCCTCATGGCTGCTGCGAACGTCGGGATGCCACCGCTTTCGAACAATAATTTATGTTCCAATCCCAATTGGTCCACATGAACGTTTTTCGAACATCTCAGGCAGCTCTCAGTGTGATCATCTCCATCTGTTTAACGGAAGCTTTATCAGTCATGCTACTGCGAATCAATGCATCTTTCATGTCTGAAGCATATGCGTTCGCGGCCAAACAACCCTACTGGCAAATATTTCACTTGCACGAGGCTTGGATTCGACCGTCTAGCGCGAGGACAAGCCAGAAGTTTGTGGTGCCGTTGACGCATATGGAATTACAAGCGCGCTAACGAATGAACGCGGCGACATAAAGAGAGCGAAGTAAGCAGAAATCATTACGATCTTATGTACAATGCTGTCCAGGATTCTTGGAGAAATTTTACAAGTTTTACTGAAGGCAGATCGGGGTTAATTCTCGGTCACCACAAGGTGATATTGGATAAGTAAATCCCGAGCCGACGTGAGAATGCTCAATAAATACGCAAGGCCAAATTGTCCCACTCATTTAATGATTTCTAGGCGATCAAACAAATGAAAATTCGAGAAGAGGCGTTCAACCAAAACTCACTTTTATTGGTAACCGTGAGATATGGTTAAATAAAAATACCGTTTAAAATGAAAACAGGGGCAATAAAAATAAAAGGAGGCGTTTCAACTTAGAAAAGATTTTAAAGAAAATCATCAGATAGGTGAAAGGATCGTATCATCTACAGAGTATGCAGTTTCAGTTATCTCTCGTTCAGACCAGTGGAGTAGGACGCGCACCGGCCATATAGTGTCTGGGTGTAAAAGTTTTCCATTGATTTCTATATGCAAAAAGCGTAATGAATACGAAGATAATGCAATGTGAGACTAAAATATGATGGACTCTGCAGACCGTTATCATGCCCAAGTTTTCAGATGAAAGACGGCGGGTTTTGTTTTAACACACTAGGTCACATCAACCTTGCTGTTGAAATCTTTTGAATCTTCTGAGTGTAACGCACTGTGCTGCCGTGTCGTTGGCGCCACTCCTGTTTTCAGTTGTGTAGGTCGTGTGCATGTCTTACTGAGCCTTCGGCCCACGCTTGTTTCTATTGTCTCCCTTCATAGGACTATCGTTGAAACCCACGTTGCTCAAAGTTGATTTGCGAGTGTAACGGGTATACCCGTTCTGGCTTCGTGTATACACGAAGCCAGAACGTTCGGCTTGCCTGTTACATGGGGTATTGTCTTCTTTCTGCTAGTTCTCATGGGGAGCGCTGTCCTGTCGTTTGGTGCAGTTTTGAGCGTTCCGTTGCCGCTGAAAAACTAAGGTGAATTTCCGAGTTGCCTGTACGGCGAATTTTTTTCTTATCAACATAAACCCACACGATTACTCTATATTCATTTCATATAGGAACCGAGTAAGTATACTTTCTCGCTCCTTTGGTGAATGGTACTAACCCCATCTTCTATTTTGACTCATTAACCGCCGTGTGAAAATGACCGTTACAAAGAAACTGGTCGTTTGCCGTTGTTCACATTTTTGTACCCCTCTGAAAACCATGAACAAAGTACTACCTTCGCAAAATTTCTTATCAGAAGAGCCTATTTTGCTAAATTCTGAAAGGGACACATGTTTTCAGCCATAACTATGTGCTCCTTCGGTCATAGTGTATAAACTTAGCAAAACGCATATGACGCCTTAAGTCAATCATGTGTTCAGAGCTTAAAATAAGCATTCATAAATTACAACAGTCCAAGTTACATACATCGCTTTGGTTGTTCTATTGTTCGTCCGTCTGGTGATGGGATTTTCAGCGGAAAACCACGGATTCCTCGCGGTGCTTTCTTAATAATTGTCTATAAGTCCTATGTTGTTAAGGGGGTTATCAGAACTTACGTTCTAGTTTAAGGGAGCTCAACCCACTGGGTCGTTTTACTTCCGGATATGTTGACTTGTGTACGCCGTCGACTGAGCTGTATGGCGTGCTCGTTGTGACGTTGATGCGGGAGAGAGCGACTGGGTTCGAAGTATCCGAAGTGTGACTGATATCGACCGTGAACTAAGTGAAATAGTCCATGTATGAAGCTTTTGCAAAAGGGTATCTGTGACGCGTCGATCTTAAGGTGTGTCTTGATGGCTTACGGTTTGTGAGAATGATGAAACATGTTTTCAAGAGCATGTCGGAAACGACGGATACCGGGATATGTCACTAACAATTTCTCCCAGAAGGCATTACACCGTGACTCGATTGGTTGTTACTGCTTGGAAAAAAGACTAGTCTGCACCTGTCGTCACCGAGTTGCTGCTAAAGTAGTGGGAGGATGGTAGTGTGAAAACCATGTTATATTAGTGTTAGTGATTTTTAACTCAGTACAGATATTTTGTGCGGCAGCTGTAAATTAATATGAGCATACGTCATCTCTGGGAAGGCTGGTGAGCCCTTGCATTAGATCAAGATTAGAGAGAAAACCACGACGATATTCAACTCAATCATTGGACCGACGAGGATGTTTGAACGACGCGGGCTCCGTGTGGTATGCTATTTACTGGCACTGTCCGGGAGTGGTCCACTCCCTTTAGTAAGTATACTGTGACCTAAGAAGGTTACGCGAGTTATTCTAAACGAACACTTGGCCAAGTTGACTGTCACAACATGAAACGACAAACGGACGAACAGCGGTCACGAATACGCGCAGTGTTCTTTCTGTGACATGCTAACGGCTAAGATGTCCGAGCACAGTAAACACCGCGCATTCCATGAAGAATATCGTGAACAAAACGATGAAAAGTTTGAACAGGACCGAACGATGTACGTAAAAATGAGAAAAGTCTGAATTGTGTTTTGATTGCCAACTCCGGGATGTCCTCGGAAGTCACCAGAATCTGATTGTAATCGTGCACCAGGTCGATTTTCATGGAGATCTGCTTTCTGGATAGGGTTGCCGTCAAGTCTTGAATGTGAGGAGTCGGATACCTATCGAGAGTTGTTGAGCTATTTAGTACTCGGTGGTCACTACACGGGCGCCAGTCGTTATCCATTATTTTAAGCATCATGTGAAGCGCCGATGCTTGTGGACTATTAGATGAACGCATAATGCCGAGCTAAGACATACGCCTGTTACAAACAACTAATCTCAGCAGCTCACAACAAGGATTTCGCGTCAGAAGCAGAAGAGTGAAAGGCCCGTATAATAGCCTTTATTCGCCCAATAATTTGCGTATAACGAATGAAATGGAAAGCGTATATAGATTACCGACTGAGGAATGAATCAAATACCACAAAATATAATATTCTCCCTCACCAAGAAATGTGAGTAGACAAGAAATGCTAGGTCACACGGGAGTGCTAGAGTATGTGTGCACTGAACAGGTGTAGTGTTTGGTTGTGGGCGTCAATATGCAGTAGGTTTATGCGTTCTTATTTTTGAGACTGTATGAATGAAGACGCTGTTGCTCCTTGGCTAGCATTTCAGGATCACATGGGTGTTGATTACTGGGGGACTAAGGAGATGCTTCAGTTTTGTATATATCGACTGAGTGAATACTGTCGTGCTGTTCCGTAATAGGGACGCGGCTAGGGAGTACGGGTATAGTCTCTTCGATCAGAAATGTTGATCTCTACAAGGACGTCTTAAGCATGACTTCTGGTCTGGTGGCCAGTTGGTAAACGGAAACTGTTTCTTTTATGGCAATAAGAAGGCGGATGTACGCTTACTGTGAGTTTCCCTGAAGTAATTCAACTTCTTCGACGAGTGGATCATTATTAGATTGTCTGATGCTTCTTTAAACACCACCAGTCCAGGTTTGGTGGGCCACACTGGAAGAGTTTTCCGGGAAGTTCACCCGCGGTTACGAGGGAACAATCTTTCATGTGGTTTGGCATTAATTGAGGTACACAGGGACGATCTGATGGTGTGAAAAGAACGAACCTCCATTGTTTGATTACCAAGCTACGGTATTTCAAGGCGAGTCACACGGTTTTCCAAAACGTTCCATTTAAACGTTTTACTTCATTAATACCCTGAGAGTTATGTGGTGTCGTTCTGCTTGCCGCCAGTCGAATTTTATGAAAAAACCGTTGAACACTAGTCGATGTGAATGATGATCAACAATCAAAAGGAGTGCAGGCCGGACTGTCAAACAGCGAAAGCAACTGAAAGGTAACATTTGATAATAGTCTCGCTAGTCTAATCGGGACATGCGAAAGCAAGAGGAAGGCGAAAATTTTAATCGTTGATTGTTAAAAAGGGACGGCTGCGGGTTACTGATGGAAGGGGACCCCCAAAATCAATCAGGAGTCTTTCGAACGGTTGTGCTGTTTTTATGAACTCTTCTCGGACTTCGGAGGTAGAGCAAGATTTGATCTCGCAACACACAGGATATTTGTGAACGACACTTTGAACTTATTCCGCAGAAAAAAGGAGGTTTCTAACGCGCACGAAGTGCATCAGCCGAGAAACACCGGGGTGACAAAGCGATCCGTATAGTCCATTCGAGTTAATGTTTACCATTAGCGTCCAAGGCAATTACGTGAGATTGTATCTGCCACTTGATTATCTTTATCAAGTAGGTACGCAACATCGAACTTGAATGGCGACAGTCCCAGCGTTGCTGACTTTCCATCTTTGCTGATCGCTGTAAATGAAAGCGACAGAACGCTAGTCGGTAACAAGTTTAAAGTGACCACGAGGTAGAAAATGCTTGAATTTATATATTGGTTTCACGATAGGATGCATTTTCTTTTCTACGGCAGAATAGTGCCGTTCATTGGAAAAAAAATTACCGGCCGATCATTTTGATTCGGAGTAGCTACTATCGCCACGTCGGAGGCGTCTGTCTCGACAACCGAAAGGGTGCTGTACTGAATGGCACGGATTGCGGCTTCAAACAGTTCATCTTTTAGGGCCTCAAAAGACTTCCTATCTTCACTGGGTAAAGGGAATGTGTTATTGTGCACAATTTTGTGGATTTTTATCATAGAAGTGAGATATCCACCGTGAATAGTAGTCCAATAATCCTACCACTCTTTGCTGGGACTTCAAGTTAAGGGTCGGGGGCTAATTTTCGTGAAGGCTTTAAGCAATGTGTATCCAATTTGACGGTGTTCTTGGACACCTGATGACCTAGGATTTTGACTTGTTTGGCGGCGATTGTGCTTTTTGGCCAAATGAAAGACAATCCGTATCTCCTGGCCACGTCTAAGAACTTCCAAAGATTGAGATCACGTTCAACGGAGTTGCTTTCACGTACTCTAATGCTTTCAATGTAAACGATGCCTTTTACTCTTTTGCCTGCTATTATGTTGTCAGTAGTTCGCTAAAAGTATGAACCGCTGTTCGTCACACCGAATGGGATCTAAAGAAGCCGATACAAACCAACAATTTGATTCTCGTACACAGCTTCTTTGTATCTGATTGATGCCAGGAGGTTACCTAGCATGTCACTTGACTGGAGGGTAAAGCCATTGTTATCTTACTGCGAGATTCGTGAACTTTCCGTTCGTTCTGTAAAACTACGGAGAACGCTACATAACTTTCAGAACTTCCAACGTCTATCAAAGCTTGTAAACAAGTCCCATTAACCTTTAGGTCAACCACATCGTTCGAAAGAAATCCGGAGCAGCCGCT
Organism: Paragonimus heterotremus; assembly: GCA_013368495.1. Taxonomy (NCBI): domain Eukaryota; kingdom Metazoa; phylum Platyhelminthes; class Trematoda; order Plagiorchiida; family Troglotrematidae; genus Paragonimus; species Paragonimus heterotremus. The sequence goes on along the minus strand of LUCH01003577.1, from coordinate 48,602 downwards.
GATGTTATAGTCGAAATGAGCGGATGATTGATAGACGAGCAGAGCTGTTTGTTCGGAGACATCAGACATATCTTTGAAAAGTGCCTCTTCTTTCCACATCCATTGCATAACGCATCTTGTGCAGGGCACTTCGAATTGGAATGTTTGCCATACCCACAGAAGAAGCGTTTGCCAGTCGATAAGCTGGAGGCTGCCAGATCAGGCATTTTGGCAGCACTGGATGAATCTTCCGAGACCCCTGTTGAAGCCGTGCAGGTGTTAGTTGGAGCAGATTTGTTTAATTGGAACTGCTTTTCTGTCAGTTCAAACGATCTAACTTGATCAAAAGCCAGTTGAGTGTTCAACGCTTTCTGTTCCATTATTCTCTGTCCGATCTGGCTAAGCAGTATACCACTTATGAAGACATCTCTTCGAAGCAATTTGTTCCCTTAATGAACATGAATAAGGCAGCGGGAAGACGTAAATCATGCGATGTTCTCCGGAGTAACATTTCGTACATTCTGATAACACATGGACGTGTAACTAATTTTAAACATTAAGATAAGTTTCCATAGGGTGAAAGTCATCATTTGAGAGATTAGACAGACAAACACGGAAATGAAGATTATAAATATGGGATGTTGACTACCAGGGCAGCCACAACGTCAGCACAATTTGTTTTTGGACACACAAGGGGGATTTAGATGTCTGATAGCCGAAGCCTCAGCAGATTAAGGACGCGTTTCCGGTGGTTTCGAAAAGTCAGGGAATTCATCTCAAACCTCGATTCTGTGTCCTGTTTGAATTAGGCGTTTTGCTACTGAGGACGCTGGATGCCGTCCGTCGGCTTCTATGCACGCGCTTTGAGTTTTTAGTTGTGGTTCCAACCACTTGGGAACATGTTCCTTCAAAAACATTTCCGTGTCGTCCCTGTTCCACCCGACTGAAATGGCTTTAAAATTGCAGTCTTTCACAAGCGTCCTCAGTCTTTGAGTAAACTGATTTAGTGTCTGTCTATCTTCTTGCCTACAAATCGCTAACAGGTGGAGTGTGAATATTTGGTTCTTCGGCTTCACATAGAGACCCCGTGATATGAAAATCGCATCTTCATAACTATTGCATTCGGAAATATATTGATAGACCGAGGACGAGGTGCAGTTGATCAAGTTGGTCCGTTTTTTGAAGTTGATACCCTCTGGGAATAAGAAAAACGTAGTGAACGTTTAAAACCAGTGATTCCATCCTTTAGAGGCGTTAACTGCATTGGGGCCGACAACAAACCTTTCAGGACGTAGGGTCCGTTCTATCACATGGTTGTTCGATGAATAAATTGTTGCAAATAGTCAGGTTCGACCGTGCAAAACAAGGATTTCACGTCGGGAGCAGAAGAGTGAGAGGCCCTTATGATAGGTTTTATTCGCCCAATAATTAGCGTATAACTGGCGAAATGGAAGCCGTTAATAGATTGCCGACTGAGGAATGAAACAAATACCATAAGGTGTAATAACAATGCCTAAACTCGGTTTGGGCAATTTTTAACTCATCGGGAGCTAGGCGAATTGGCAACCCTTGTGTGAGAATGTAATGTGCTACATCGATTAACATGGACCGCGTTTCGTTAGCTGGTCATACTTGCTGCGGTAATTCAGATAAGACTTTCCAATAAGGTTCATACCCTACTAGATTGGATGGCGTTAGGCAGATTATAGGTCGTATGTGACGGCTTACCCCGAACTTTGAGTTCCATCGGGGCATCAGTTAAACGCGATCAACGCGCGTCAACTAACAAATAAAAATGTCGGGGAAAGTCGATGTGAGTAATTGAGAGAGAGATATGAGCTACAGGGAACACCCAGCGAAAATCCTTGCTCTTTCTATAGTCTATGTTCAACAGTTCCGTTGCCGAATGTCGGATGATGCTAACCTCTGCTTCTTTATCGACTAGAAAGTTTACTCGAATCTTTCAAAAAGGGCGACTGGTTTGTGACTGGGTTGTGGCCGTCGTCACTAAAACGTGCCGGCCTGTTAGTTTAAGCTTTTGTTGCCACGACGGCTGCATAGTAATCGGCATTCGTAGTTCTAACATAGTTGACAATAACGAATAGAGTCGTTACACTAGTGAGATTTGGCAATTTGAATTTCTAACACCATATCGGCGAACAGTAAAAAAAAAGTCCTCAAATTATTGATTATGATGTTGCAAGCGTTTAAATCAGGTGTAGGTCAATGACTCCTGTTCACTAAATATGCGGATAAAGGACTATCGATTGTTTGGGAATGGGTTCTTTGGCAGAATATAGTTACGGTACTGATCGTTTTCCGTTGAGCCAGGCTTGCGTAAAAGTAGTCGCACTTAGATACTATCGTCTAAGTTGGCTGCGTTCTTATTGGTTAAGTCATCTACATCTGAACCAAAACTGTAACGTGATTCCGTTGTCCCATTGATAGTTAAATTCCGTTGTTGTTGGCCAGTGGTTTTGCCAGACATTGTTGTTGTACTTGCTGAGCTCTGTTGAACTGCCATTTTTTATGCTACGACTAATCACTTTTCCTGAATGGCTTCATGCTGGTTGTGCTGCTGCTTAAGGAGCTTCTGAAATTCATCAGTCACTAATGACGTGATGGTGTCGATGATCTACCACTGACCGCCGCCAGTTGTTTTCCAACAAAACGAAGCGCCGTGAGTCAGAACAAGATACATGAGATTACACACTGGTGTATGTCACTCAGCTCGGCAATCAACCAATCAGAAAGCTGTTGATACTGTGTGATCAGGCTGGCAAGACGAACAAGTGTAAACGGGTGATTGAATAAAAGCACATCAATAATCTGCAACAGTGGGAACAGAGCAAAAATACTCTTTTCCAATTTTACATACCATGTTTATTTTGCAACAGGAACTTCTCGTGCAGATGCGTCATTCCCCTTTGACCAGAGTGTCGCGGCGAAGTCGCAAATTTTATTGTCCATGCTCAACATCGACATGTACACGTCTTTATATGCGTGGATGATCAACAGCTTCCTACGAAACATTTCTATATAGGTATTTTCAAAGCCTTTCAAGGGAGAAATCGCGTTCATATCACAGTTCACCCAATCAAGGGGAGACCTTATTTATCGATCACTTCAAGCTCCCTTGCCGTGATACTCCAGGGACGTTTACTCAGTTGGCTTCTTCTCCGTCAACCATCAACCATACAGTTTCTGACGCTCCCACTAGCGCCTCAAGCGAGCCTGTCCTAGAACTCTTGCCCGTTCTGAGCGCAGAGTACATTGGCCTGAGTGGTTATCAAAATAGTAACGACCATACATTTATATGCACAATGTAAAATATTCTTATCGACGAAAGTGTACGGCAAAAGTTTTAAGGGAGCAAAAAGCACGTATTCTTTTACTCTTTCATTTAGTACACTCGTAATTGCTACGTAATTCGATTGGGTACATCATTTATCCTCGTATACATACTCACCGGTTTCCGTCTCATTTATCGTCGTATATTCCTTCTCACGCTCGCGCGATGTAGCGTCAGAGCACGAGTATCTCCGACTCTGTATCCGGTATTGCCCACCAACGTTCCCTGGATGTCTCACACCGAACATTGAAATGTTTCCTCTAAACGTTTGGACACTACTATTGGAAGGCATCGGAGTAGAGTCTACTTAGGACAGTGTGATATTAGCGTTCCTTCACCTGCTGTGTTTGGGAATAGTCGTTCCAATGACAAGCTGATCGGGTATCTGCTGAATCAGATGAATCAAAAACTGGTTGGTCTCAACTGTCTCCATCGGGATCGAATGATTATTGACTCAAAAGGATTGTTATCACAGTAACTGTGTTGTATGCCCTATAGTGACCTAAAGATTTCACTTGTCTCCCTGCGATTTATTGTGTAAAATAATTCAAAAGATTCTATATCATACCTGGGCTGTTGCGAAAGTTTACGTGATATGTTCCATCTGATTTTCTGTTTGCGTGTTGTTTTCTCATGTGGCACGAATCAACCTACACAAATCGTTTGTTCACTCGTTGACAGCCAGTCCTTAACTTCTCTAGCTAACCTCCGGGTTAACGACGTTCACTGGTTTATTGAGTTCAGTGAAAATTTGGTCTGCGCTTTAAGCGGTTTCATTATCCTAAGTGTAATTTCATGATTGTCTGTGATTTGAGCCTTCATGCATTACAGTACACCTTTCTTAATGCTTTAGTGATTGACCAGCAGATACGCGTTTGATCACGGTCTATCACCAAGTCGGTTCAGTGTTCGTTTGATGTCATGGAATTAAATACTTGTTTCTCGAGGCCATTTATGTAAAGCTGGTTTGGTTTCGTTTCCTACTATCTCCATTTAAAGATAGAGCGAAATAATTTGCACCCGAGAGTGAACATTTGCTTAGCTTACTAATCATGTAAGTTGACGAAATGTGGTTCTATCAATGCCTTGAAGTTTGTCCTGGAGGAAACATTAACAACGGCTGGTGGCAGCCTATCCAAAGAGACCACTATCCAGTGAGTGGGTAAATTTTGTTATATGAGTATACGAGAATTTATCTAGTTCAGCTTTCATTGTGACCTCGCAAACCGCTTTGGCCCGAAAAAATGGAAGGTTTCTCTGTAAAATCATTGGATAGGAGATAAGTGCGAATTAGTTACATTCGAAGTTTTCGCCGATTAAGTAATCAACGATCAAGAGTTTCAAACTGAAACCCTTACGTAACTTACGTCGTAACTCGTTGAACATAGTCTAATGTATTTGTCCTTTTTAGGATAGTCCGTTTAAGCGATGGTCGGACATAATTCTCATGAGTGCCTGTAGACCCTTTCCATCATTATGATGAACTACCGATTTAGTCATGCTGAGCTATGCCTAATCTTTTTCTGCTGCTTTTCTATACCGATAAAAGGCGGACAGGTTGGATGTTGGTCAGATTCATGTATCGTTTTTGTTATCCACCTTGAGAGGTATCACAGCTTTTGCAGCAGTACGTGTTGTGAGCACTTTCCCAGAATGTACACCACAAGACATCGATGCACACTTGTCTTTCTTTACATGAAGACACTGTGTTTGTAACTACTGCTTGATTGCTTCTAGGTTATCTTGGTGAGTGTTAGGACAATGGGAGTTGCAAACGTTAAAGTCATCCACGTGCATTGAGGATTACTGAAGATCATTTCCGGATACCGAGGTCCAAGGCACACTCTGTGACGCGCAGCAAGGGAGATCCAAGCTACCTTTGATCCCAAAAGTTATACTGCTCAATAACGATGTTATCCAGTGGTGAATGGGAGCCTGAAAGCTGTACGCCTTTGGTTTCTGTGAGAATGGGCCGCGTAACATTTGACTTGTCATCACAGTATGCCCGTAAAAAGAAGTGTTAAGTAAATGCGGTAGGCTTTGTAGAGACACTTGAGAGACTGCAAATATAGGATTAGTCATGGAAAGGTGCCTTAAAGTTACCTGTTTGAACAATCATTCTGATATGGTGAGTCAGATGTACGTCGGGCTGATCGGTCAGTAGGTCGCAGGTAAGTAGTAGTCTGATCTGTAAATGATAATTACATTAACATCTCTTCATCCTCCGGAATGTCGCGTACATAATTAACCTATGGTTGATTCGATTGGTATTCTTAGATGAATGTTGTCTGCGGCTTCTAAACCGGGTGGGTTAGACTCAAACTGTAGCTTCTCTTACCGAGGATTCCACTGGTTAAATGTACAGCTGAAAGACCCATGGCGGTAGGTTGAATGCGAGGAACGCCGCTGTATTGTAGACGGCGATGTATTAGTCCTTAGATAACTCGACAACGTTGTGCGTACCACGGCTACCTTTGGCGTTTGCTGGCACAACGATAAATATGGCAAAGGGTTTTGCGTGGACGACACATACACTTGAGCATTTTCTAAAAATTCTTAACTGTCAGTCCAAACACTGTTTTGTGCTTCAAGGTGATCATGGCAGCCTTCCGATCTACGACGATTGTTTGCTTTGATAAATTCTTCAGCGTCTTTCGGTTTTGCTGATCACATTTTTTTCGTGATTAACTGTCGAAGACGGTTAGTAAGATGAATACCATTTGGGAGATGATAGTGCGGAGCGCTGTTGATGAGATTGCGGAGTATATACAATAATTATGTATCAAATCATTTGAAGTTCGAAACAACGGAATCTGTTATCTCAAACGGCGTATTGTGGTGATTCATTGGATCGTCAAGGTGGGCGCGGTTAAAGTTGTGGATCAGCTGTCTTCTGTTGTGCTTCTGGATCCACTACCACAAGAAGTCTAACACTGAAATTAGATGATCACTTTGTCAAGGGAGACCTGATGTGTTTATTCGATATGCGTACTAGTTGTCCCTAATGGTTATGAGATCAAAGAAGATATGACCCACATTACCGTACTTATTAGTCTACACATTGAGGTTGGCCGTTTCACTTGCTTATTTCAGTGTACAAAGTCGATTTGCTTATAACCTTTCGATCTTTGTCTATAGTGCTCGAACCGTGAACCCTAGCTCTTTTTTGAGTGCTACTTAGTGCATGTTTTTCTGGTATTGACTCGTCTTTGGCCATTTACTCATTCACAGTCGTCATGAACCTGACCAGAAGACACTGTTGTTCTGGCTGTCGCTCGCCGCAACAGTGTTGTGAAAGAACCTAGAAGAAAACTTTACTAAAAGGATAAAAACTGTTAAAACATAGCTAGGCGAGGAACTAGAAACGATGCGCTAAACGTATTATAATTGTCGCCTTAGGAAGGAGCACAAGCGTTTATTGTACAAAATATACAGGTGATCATGTTACGCTACAAAACGACATTGACAATGAAGTAAAGTGGAGTTTATGTTGAAATCTTGGACCAGCGATCACATCGAAAGAGTTTGTGATACAATGCAAGCAAATTATTAGAAATATTTTATAGGACAACTCTCAACAGCTTCAGCACGACGTATGTTTTTCGTACTCCGAACTGTTTTGCACTTCATTTCACCGATATACTAGGGAATTGCAGGTCGCTGCATACGTGCACTTGGTGACTCTCCATCTAATCTATGCTATTCTCTTCAGGCGGTCAGCCGGTTACAAGTGGCGGATACTTAGGCATACGGTAATTAGCGACACACAACTGTACTCTGTTTACGACTCTGATTATTTATTTATTTACTATTTATTTATTCATTAATTTTATTCTAGATGACGTTATGTTAACAACTTCCTACTACACATCAGAATTTAGGTTTCACTTTGATATGTTCAAGAAACTTTACCTGTCTTATACAAAACTGACCTCTTCATTAGATTCATTTCATATTGTTTTTCATTCAATTGTTTTTGACGCTGTTACTGCACGGAGGAGCTTCACAATTTACGGAATAGATAAGATAATAAACGAACAGGTTGGATTTCTGATAATCGGAGCATGTCCCAGCATGAAATATAATTGGCTAGGTACTGGAATATTTGCCAAAGTTGGCATTTAGGTTGCAAACGTTTCATCACCATACGGAGTGACATCATCAGTGTTTCAGCGTATAAGTTTGAGCGTGGGGTTTGTTGGAGTGTGGTGGATGCCTCTCTTTACATATCGGTGTAAATTGTCCTCCTGACCTGAATTCCGATTGGTCACTTCCCGTTGTTTTGGCCTGTGACCTGAATTATCATTGACTGCTTCTTGTTGCACTTGAACTTTGGCCCGAGGCCCAACTGGCTATTTTTGAGGCCTCTCAAAATTTTGATCTGAAGTCTGGTTGACTGCTTCCCGCTGCTGTTAAACTTCCACTTCGAGCCCGATTGGTTAGTCTTTGACTGGCCAGATCACTTCTTTGTTTTTTGGAGTTCGATCTGATTGATTATCCATCGTCCCGTTTTCATCAAACCGTTCACATTGCACTATTCGTGTTTGTCGGCTTGACGGCGTTTATGTCTTTTTACGTTCTTGGTTCTTACTGGTTTGTATGTATTGTCCAGTTGGATATGTTTGTTTATTGACCTGGTTGATGAGTACCAAGCTTCAAAAAATTCCCTTGCGTGTCTGTTGTTTGTCTTAGTAAGGACTTCTGCAATGCTCAGGTTGAAGATGTGTCCAGTTTGATCCTCGTGGATGGATATCGAAGAAAATTGATAATGTCTCTTGATGGCCACGTCCTGTTCATGAATTCGTGTGGATAATTTCCGTTCTGTTTGTTCGACGTAATGTTGTTTGCAGTCATCGCGTTGGATTTTGTACATAACGTTTTCTTATCGACAAGTTTGAGTTTTTCCCTTAGTTTTGATAGTACTCTTCTTAACGTTGCCGTTGGCTTGTATGCTAGCGTGATGCCATATGGTCTCAGGAGCCTTGTCGTCATTTCTGATACGGTTATGATGTATGGCAATACAGTTCGTTTCGTCGATGGTTCCGTAGAGCTTAAATCTCTCTCCTTATGCAGCAAGCTTCATCTAATGAAATTTCGTGGGTATTCGTTGTGAAAGAATACTCGGTACAAGTATTTTCCCCCTTCTCTTTGGAGCTTTGCAGTATTGCAGTGTGTTTCGCTTCTTTTAAACAGAGTACGAATGCAGCTGGCTTTATGGCGGACTGGGTGGTTGTTGTGAAAACTGAGGAGTTGGTCCGTGTGTGTTTCTTTTCAATAAAATAGGGTCTTCAGTGTTCCATCAGGTTTATGGCTGATTAGTACATCCAGGAACGGCAGCTGGTTGTCGGTTCAAATCTCCGTGGTAAACTTAATATGGTTGAAAACGTTTTTGAATAGTCTTTGTGTTTTCTATCGTTGATCGTTTAAGAATTGCGAATGTGTCGTCGGCATACCTTATCCATAGTTTTTGGTTTTATCTTTGGCAGCGCGATATTCTCCAACCTATGCATGACCACCTCCGCAATGAATCCGGGTATCGAGTTTCTTTAAGTTCATAGTATTGACCATTGAAGTTAAAGAGTGTGAAAAAATATAGCTCCATGAGATTGCATATGACTTCCGGCTTCAAGGACTCATTCGGTCGGGGACGGAATGAGTCCTGAGTCCCTGCTCTATCCACAGTGCCTTTCGGTCAAGCTCATGGCTGCTATGATGGTGATGCAGTGTTTCTTTGGACAGGGTGAGGTCGATGGAGGTAAACAGCGCTGTGACATCAAATGACACCATTACCTCGGCTTCCTCTATTCTAACATTTTTCAGTTTATTAAGGAATTTCGGAACATTGCTGATGGAATGTTCTGATCCGTCGGTGAGATATCGTAGTCGTAGTCTTTGGCCAGATTATATGTCGGCGTGCTCGGTAGGGATATAATCGGTCGTAGTTGGACATCATCCTTGTGTAATTTTGGCAGTCCATAGAATTGAGCAGTGATTACATCATTTGACTGCATTTTCTAGCGTTCCTGTTTGCCTATTTTGTGCGTGGCTTTCGGTTTCTTCAGTACGACGTTGATCTTATTAGCTAGTTTTGTAGTGAGATCAACATCGAGTACACTCAAACCTATACGTTGAAACACTTACGCGCTGATGATGTCACCTCGTTCGATGACAGAACGTTTGCAACCCAAACGCCAAGCTCGACGAACATTCAGGTATACCTGGATTTCCAACCTGCGCTGCTAAAACCATCACCACTGTTTCCAACTATGGTTGGCTAATTGACGGTTTTTGTTTGTTCTTTGCAAATCGTAACATTGAGTCTCCCAGATTTTGGGCTGTTCGATTCTAAAAAGAATGTAATTGTTGCATCTGCAGAGTTGTTCTGAGGGCCGGCAGCTTTACGATGGCATTGCTTGATTTGATGCCTAAAGAAGCATCAACAACTAAATTACGGAATGCTTGAGAAAGACCGGTTTAACGCACAGCATTATGACAGTCAGTGCCGATGGTCTCATACCAGTTTTGACGGTCCACATGTTGAATGCATGATTAATCGCCTTCACCAAACTTGACTGTATCATATCGCTTGTCATATCTCGTTTTATTAACGTGTGTTGAATTACACCGAAAGCGGCCAACTCTGATAGCCAGTGTACCATCTGGGTTCGAGACATGAACAGTTGTTTATTACAGTTTACTACACTAAAACGTTTCCGGCTTCCTGTTTGGCGCAATGGATACATTTGGTTGTTGATTCAATGGGAACTAGTAAAAAGTAGTAGTCGGTTTTTTTTCACGTTGCTGGTTTCTCTATTCCTGTGTGTATATTTTCTTTTTTATTGGTTCAGTGTGGCCAGGTAACCTCTAGTTCGTTAAAGGTTATTTATACTGTTTATAAAACCCATGCAACTTCCACTGTTTATGCCTTACTTTCGTTTACAGGTCAGCTGTTTTTTTGCGAAGTAAAGACACCTCTCTCCTTTCCCTCTTTCTCCCCATCCGGGCCTTGCCCTTCATTTTGTTGTACGGCAGTTTAGCATCAGTGTAAGCCGTTGATGTGTTGCGCTATTTGATAATGATGGCACTGTTCAAATGATCTTATGAAAGTTGCTCAAAATAGATTACTTTTTACCTTGTTTCACACTCGCTTGTGAGTAATACTAAGATTGCCTGATCCTCTCGGGAGGTGACGCAGTAATTGTCCTGTTAACTTCAATCGCTTACTGCCCCCCAACTAATACTTGTCTAGTTATTTTATTTTGTTTATTTCGCAAACATTTCAGCGACCTGTGTATTGCTTTTCGCTGAGTAAAATGAACTGCCTCTTCTTTTCATTCATGCGGTCTGTGATTGATCAAGTGATACTGTGGCTGGAACTGGCTTTCGCCACAACATCGATGAGGATTGTCGCAGATAAACACATTCAGTACGAACTAATAACTAAGAAAGGAAATGAGTAGAAGAAACTATTTGTGTGCGAGAGAATGATTGAATTGGATAATTCAGCTATGTAACCTACCCTTTGATCTGTGTAATTTGAATGTATTTACTGCTTGGCGAAAGGTCGGTCGTGAACATTTTTGGAGGGCTGCAGTACTTATGTGAATTTTTGATACATCTGAGTGTACTTAGCCATACATCGGATTCGTTCCTGCGAACGATTTACTGCCACAGTTGTCAAATGTATCTACTTGTTTTATTTTTTTTCACACTAACTGTCGAGGGATTCTTTCGTTTCAGATGTCGGATGTACAGCAGTCTAGTCTTCCGCATGCTTTCCAGTCGCGTTTTTCTACTTTGGTTTTATTACTTATAGTTTTCTTCAGCGGATTCATATTTTATCACTTATTATACGGGAACGTGGAAAATATTGTTTTCCCAATCTCTTTAAGACGATCAGATGTGAATACTGATGTCTATGGACACACGGGTAAGTTAGTCATGGATACTTTTCATTGCGTTTGTTATTTTTTATGATAATTTGATACTCACAGACAGTGTTGAAGCTTCTAAGCCAGTTTCATATTGGTATACCTCAATAAACTTATTCGATTAGACATATTCAATAACCAGTAGGAATTTTACTACTCTTTTTCTCACAACATTTAACGTTTAGTTAACTTTTTGTTTCGGTTTTTAGGCTGAATTGACAATGGTGGACTAGACTGTCGATTTTAGATTGTGAATATTGCACATTTAGACATTTGGCGAAATTTCTAATGTATATTTTGTAGAACATCATTTTTGGTATTCAAAAACTGTTCTTAATAAACGCAATCGTACTGTTAGACTCACCTACTTTTTGAAACGAGTATGATGCAGCTATTTTCATTGGAGACGTTCGTGCACTCTAGACAGTATTTGTTAACTCCTTCCAGTAGCAGTATTCATGTATCTTTTTTCGTGATCAATATGATTATGCCTGTTACCGTATTGTCATCTCAGTGACATTGTTAAAACGATCTAAAACTGCTGCAGGCTAGTGGTGACGTTCACGAAGGTACTATTGATCATGGTACTCCGATTACAGGCAGTTAATTTTCCTTGCAGCACTTTCTAATGTATAGGACAGATAACCCGCCAAATAGCCTGATTGTCTGTGATTGTTATACAGTTATTCTTAAAATGATACATGATTACACTGTAAGGTTATATTTGGAAGCTTTTATAAATAACTCGTTTAGGTTGCGTGATACACACTGTGTGGAGACAACAAATTACAGCGCCATCATAATAATCCTGCAAAACTGACTAACGGGTTCAGTACCATTACTTACGTAACCAAGCAACACACTAGCCTGCAAATACTGCGTTACGTTGCGCTTCAGAAGAGCTCTGTCCCCTTTGACTCGTGGTTTACGTCAACCGGTCGATCTGATTGGTTGTGAATGATTTAAGAACGTAGGGTTTAATCTGAGTGGTTGGTTTGCGCAGGTTTGTGTATTTTGTGGATTATGACAGACCATATGGTTCAGTACACCAGTACACTTTAACCGTATGAGGGTTTAGTCAACAACTGGCCAGCTACTTCTTCATTTATTTTCAAACCAATCCAAACTTATGATAATCGTCTTTGTAAGATGGTCAGCTATGCAAGTGTGTGCTGTAGAGTCAGCATGAAACATCAGACGGATAAACTGCTTGATAAAATAATGCAAACGAGCGCAAGCTGATTACGTTCTCTAGACCGTGGCCATAACTTCCGTGATTGGAGAAGAAGTAGCTCGAGACCTCCACCTTAAAGCTAAAAAATCACTAGCGTCAGGCACTTTCGCCAGCCGCCAGCAATGTACACTTGGCATGGTAACAGTTAATGAAATTTGCTCTTCGAACTAAAGGATTCCATGTACTGAAAAACGAGTGGACGCGGGTGGATTCGGTTTCATTGCACAGTCATAAACACGCCTTACAATTGTTTGTTACTTTAACTCATTCAATAGTGAGTATCTGGTAGCGCTCAATCTCTAATAGGTTAGTTGCAGTTTCGATTCTACGTGCCGACAACGTATTTGAAGAGCGATGGATTTATCAAGGTTTGTTATGCGAACAGCTGTTTCCGGTAATTCTCATCGGGCTTTTACAATTACATAGGGTACATACGTTTTATATACGAAAAATTAGAGCAAGTCAAATAGGTTATTAAAATAATAAACATGGGGTGGATCACAGACTACTGGAGGGGGTGAGAGTGTTGGTGAATGTGTGGCATTATCACTCGTGGCGGCCGTGAGATATGCATTTGGCGGTGTCAAGTGGTTCACGCCTGCTTGGGTTTCAGGTAACTGTGGAATAGTTAGCCAAGGGAGATGTAGGGTTTGCACGAACTGTTTTTGGGCACACAGACAGGGGTTGTAGAATCTGATGGCAGTTGCCTCGGCCGTTGGTAACAGTCGCAATCTGACAGCTCTGGAGTGGGCTTGACAGACCCTGTAGATGACCCGGAAGGCTTCCTCCGGCTCAATTTGATGACCA
>LUCH01003577.1:2910-18666 GCA_013368495.1 Paragonimus heterotremus | reverse complement strand
TGGTACGTTTTCCGGAAGAAGATGCCAATCTTCTTCCAATTCCCAACCTGGAGGACCAGGATACCGGTTTGTCAGACCTCTACCTATTGGCCTGTCTGGCATGAGTGACTCTATCGGTGTGGTGGCCACATTGTCCAGTTTAGCCCAACAGGTCATCGTGACGCGCAAGCCGTCGCAACATCTCAAAGTCCACTCTCGTTTAGACAGAAAAATCTAGTCGGTCTGTGTTCATTCTGCTGTCTAACGTATCAATAAATTACTCTTTTCGGTTAAAAATGCTGACGAAGTCGTTTGCTTGAGCCTCATAAAATTGCTTATATTCAGAAATGCCTATGCATATATACAGTCTGGCCAACGTAACTTTATGTGACCTGCTATCAAAGTCAGCTGGAAAAACGAACTGTCTGAGAAAACGGCGGGACAGATGATGACGTCTTTACTGTATGATTCATACTACAGGCGTATGAAATAGATCGATCACAAGGTTGTGCATACGATAACAGATTTGATCCCACACTTCTTTGGATGTCCGATCTGTACCGTTTGGACAGTTGTTAGACCACCTGTCAAGCATTGTCAAGTGAAGCTTACGTCCAAGCCTCTTAACTATGTGAATAGTGTCACTGTATGGACATAAGTCTGGTCTTGTTAGAAGTTCAGGAAGTATACTCCAGTCTACTTTACATGGAGGATATCTTCTTTGCAAAAGATTAAACTGACCAGAATACTTAAAGCTTAGCTATTTACTATTATGTTCACATATTGTCGTAGAATGAATGTGGTTGTACATCTAGATATAGCATGGCCGACGCGAGTATACACGACTTCTCAACTCTGTTGATGAGTGAATGAGTCTCAACTGTGACACCGCCCTTGCCAAAACTTTCACCATTTATATTATTATGAGTAGCATTCAGTGCATGCATGTGTACTGACCAGTCTTCCTCTGTTAGTTCGTTCACAGCGAGTTTAATCAGAAAGTACCGCGGTTCAGGGTGTCGTCTACTCTAACAGTGGTGAGAAATAGTTTAGAGGGAAAACGATTTACGAAAACTAATAGAAATGGATGATAGGGCTAAGTGGAAGAAAATTGAAATCTTATGATTACGGACATGCCGCTGACTGTGACTCATTGTGAGATATTGTCTACAAGCCAGATTTTTACATTTCGAAAAGCTTTCCCGGGACATGCGAGTTCACCTACCTGCCGGCTATCACACGACTGTCAGATCCTAGATTGTAACAGTCAAAAAAAGGAAATCGAACGTTAAACTATGTGATTGATGGTGAACATTATCATCACTGCACCACTGTGTTCTGAATCCAATGTATTTCAGGGCTATCACTTTCATGTCAGATACACATACTGACTATTGGTTTACTTGTGGCAATAAAGCGAACGCAAATGGATTCTCAAAACAAACTCTCTACTCTGGATGACGTGATCACAGTTTTGATTGGCCGCAATTTACAGTCCGTTGCGCAACACTATCATACCAACTCTCAGCAGTTTGATAAAGGTTGAATCGCAATATCAATGTGTCCTTTGTGCACGTGTTTTTCTCCATGTACTCACGGATGACTCGATGTTTCCATTGAACTTTCAAAATGAGCTCATTTATGGGAAGTTGTTATGAATCTGTATGTTTAGCAATATGGCTGTAGTGAGTAGTTAGGATAAACCGCTAGTCTATTTAGAAAGTCCATTATGTAAGTTCATCCGCCTATAAATTTTAATATGCGTATATTATTTCTGAGTGATGAGAATAACTGTCCGTCTGTCAGTTTGTTGTTGGTCAACTTTGTTCTGTTCTCCCACTTCTTTCAGTACATGTAACACTTGCAGTTTTCTAATTCAGTTAGATTGCTCTATGTTAACACATTGTGTTAAATTTGTGGGTTACATAGTTGCCCATTCACGATTCACATCTATGGCTAGATTAATTATCCATACTGTAGTTCAAGTCGACTACTAATGGTGATCACTATTCCGATATTTTCATGAAGTTATCGAAAGCACAATTTAATGAACTATGTTTTCAAGATATCACCACGAAATCAGTGAATATCTACGTTTTGAATAGTTAACACTAACACTCTGTGCAAGCTGATGTCGAGTCATAATTAAGTGGACTGCAAACGATTTACATCTCTCATGATTGTTCAAAGACGAGCAGTGTGGATAGGTTGTTCACTACTGAGAGATAAGGTTACGAATGAAGTCTTGTGTGCACAGTTCTGCGCTAGGTGATCCATTAGTGATAGCGCACTGTACAGTCGTTCTGTACACTATTTGCCTCAGTACTTCACATTTTTAAAATTTTATTAATAGAAATCGGCTGAATTCACACTGCTTTTCCTGATTGTTACGTTGTTTGTAACGATACTGATTTACTTCTCGTTTAAACAGTTTGTATCGTCAAGAAGTTATAAATTTACTTCCTTTTACTCTTCTCTCTCACAGATGTCTTCAATCTAACGTTACTTTTTTTTATCTTCTCGTTCATTTTTGCAGGGTTTTGATTGTTGCAGTGACTATACCGTTTCGTTCCACTATGTCAAACCTGAAGATATGTATGTATACCACTATTTTCTCTATCATTTGCATCCTTACGGTATTCATCGAGACTACCAGGAGTTACTATCCCTCTTGTCAAACAAAACGAATGCAGTTTGACTTTGTGCGTTGATGAATTCTCACATCCTTCGACCATTTGCTCGTGCGCATCGTGAAATGCTTATTGTTTTTACTTCACATGTTATTTGTCGCTAACTCCCGTTTGACGATTTACAGTACGAAGTGTTTTCCACAAAATTCCGTCCATTTCTGGTCACAGAATTTTTGATATGACATTTTCCACTTATTTTAGTCCCTATAAACTTAGAACCTCTACTGACAGAACAGTGTGCCTTATTTCATACAATACTAATCATTAGAGTTTAGTTAGAACACGAGTAGGTTCTCCCACGTAGGTCGGTCGGGTGGCATTGCAAACGCGCTTGAGTGATACACCTAAACGGATTGGAGCTAATATACTCGAAAGGCAGAACTAAATAGCCGAGCTTGCGGGGAACAATAATGGGTGTAACCCGTTTGGGTTAGAAGCCGAATACCATTGAACAAACTTTTTCGGGTACCTATTCTCCATCAGAGTCTTGTGCAATAACTCCAGTTCATTTTCTATCTCATCTTCCGTCGCAACTCTATGAACCAAAGTCCTAACGAGGCCATGTTTTTGTGCAATGGGTGCAAAACTCCTAAAGCGTAAGTATTGTCCTGTCCACGTGGACTTGGGAAGTACACGCTTGAGAAGTGACCCATCCTAGCGTTTTTATGTGCAGAACTTCTAGAAATGATATGTTTCCGTTTTGTTCAAGTTGAAAGTTACCTTACTATGCAAGCTGACTGATAGCTGATGAAAAATTGTTACTTGTCAATGATCGTCGAATGCCGCAAAATATCGACTACTTATCATCCGTAGAGTAACTTGTTTCGAATTTCGGTTGGTACTGACTGTATGCCTGCTAATACTAGTCCTAATGAATTCGCCATTGCAACTCCATCTATCTGTCCATAAAAAAGTCTAAAAAGTGCCGTTGAACATAAACGGAATAACACATTTTTAGTAACTCCTAGCGCACATCGATGGGAATGTCAAATGTTAAATTGTGCTCAGTAGCGTAATTACAAACAACATTAATAACCTCACCAAAGGGAACACGTGATTCGTGACTCGGAATCAAAAGAAATCTTTACTCTGATGTTTGATGTTGATGTTGGAGACCAAATCCACTAATTCAGGTGTATCCTTTAGGCTGTACACGGCCAGTATGGATTTCACAGGTTCAATCAGCTTGCATAGTAAGGTAACTTTCAACTTGAACAAGACGGAAACATATCATTTCTAGAAGTTCTGCACATAAAAACGCGAGGATGGGTCACTTCTCAAGCGTGTGCTTCCCAAGTCCACGTGGACAGGACAATACTTACGCTTTAGGAGTTTTGCACCCATTGCACAAAAACATGGCCTCGTTAGGACTTTGGTTCATAGAGTTGCGACGGAAGATGAGATAGAAAATGAACTGAAGTTATTGCACAAGACTGATGGAGAATAAGTACCCGATAAAGTTTGTTCAATGGTATTCGGCTTCTAACCCAAACGGGTTACACCCATTATTGTTCCCCGCAAGCTCGGCTATTTAGTTCTGCCTTTCGAGTATATTAGCTCCAATCCGTTTAGGTGCATCACTCAAGCACGTGTGCAATGCCGTTCGACCGGTTCACGTGGTACAGATTACTGGACTATTTTTTCCCTACAGGTGATACTTCGCGATTATTGTTTTTCTGTGCCCTGCTTTCTTGGTGTCGATACGTCTGCTGCTATCCGGACTTGCCACCTCAGTTTGTGTGTCGTCACGTTCATAGGTGTGATTGTGTCGCGCATGTGAACAAGCTGGTTCGTTGCTAGCCTCTGTTGAGGTAGCAGGTTTGAACGGAAGCACGTAAACTTAATGATTCGATGACTTCGGTCGGCAGCCGATAGACAATTGACATACAATCACAAAGTATAAAACGTCTTCCGGTTGTGCCACATCTCTCTATACGTTAATTGGAGCTACATCATCCTGCTTGCTAACACTCAACCGTCTTCTTTTCACGTGTTGACCGGTGCGTGGATCCAACCTTCCTTTCGTGTAAGTTTGATTTCCTTATCGCTCGAATTGTTTTCTGACCATGTAGAAAAATGACGACGATCATTATGGCACTGGTCAAAACATACATCGTGTTGTGCGGCGTTAGTTGTCTGTACCACATTAGTGCTAGTCCAGCCTGGCTACCAGCTTTAATCACGTGGGTGTTCGCTGAAAACATGGTCTTTCCTTGAGAACATGCGTTTGTACAGTTTACCTCCGTATCTCTTATTTTGTTTTGTCTTATATCCTGTATTGAAATCCAAACAGCAGTTTAGTTAATCTCATTTGTAAACACTATTCACATATTTAGCCCTGTGAGCACCTGTCCTGTTTTTTCATTTGGTGTTTTGCGTTAAGCAAGAGTTAATCCATCCAGTTTGGTTTGGAGCTACGCACTATCCCGTCACAGTCTACTTTCACAGCCCACGATGTTCGGGTTGATGGACCGTGTGATTCTGCATAATAGGGCATCGCTTTCGTGTGTTAGATGGAAGTTACGGTACTGAACTCCTGGATACCCGCGCTAGTAACAGGAAGTATTGGAATAACTAACGATAGGCTTACGAAAGCGTATAGTGTTAAAACAGTTGCACAAACTTCATATAGTGACTTCTGTGGTGTATGCCCGCTACTGTGTGTTTCGATCCACTTGGAACGTGAGTCAGTGAGCAACAGGCATGTCGTTATCGATCGAACCAAAATTATCTACGTGTGCTTTTTGGTGGACCATTTGACCAAAGCTTCCGGTTTAGAGGAACGTTTGGAGCATTCCTCTCAAATAGTTGTTAAATCTCGAACCAGATGTTCGATATGGTTGTTAAAGTTTGACAAAACATAGCTGATGGCTTGTCCTTTCATCCTGCCTACGCCGTGATTTACAAGGTGTAGACACCTTGATGCTGAATGTTCGAATATAAACGAAGCTATTTTTAGTAGTTACATCCCTTCCCTCCTTTTTTAACCTCGCTTCTTGTGCAGAGTTTACTTTTTATTTCCTGATTGTATGACAGCTAAACATCAGTGAAAACCACTGGTGTATTGCTCTCAATGGCGTGGTTTGCAGTGTTCAATTCATGGTACATTGTTCACCGTAATTTCGATAACGTTGAGACTCGAACCAAATGTGTTTAGCTGCCTTCCGGGTTTGGTTCACTTTTGAACTGGCTGCAGTTTTGTAATGTTCTGTCAGCACAACCAAACCACTCATGGCATACGAACCGTTTTACTCAACACCTCGTCTGATATGCGCATCTACCTAACTGCCATAATTAATTTATTATTTCAGGCGGTTTGTACGTTTGCTCATGGATTCCTTTCAAAAAGCTATCTACCAGATGCATTAGCCACGTTGCTTTCATTTCCTAACACATGATTGTTTGTGGCTGTATGTTGACGAAACGATTGTCAACCATCTCATACGTGCCGGAACCATTCAGTTGTTTCCTTTTGCTTCTGCCAGCAAGTCCATAGTTGGTTTGTGGTCGGTCGATATTTGAAAATGTCTGCCCCACAAGTATAACTTCTTACAGCGAATGTCATTGTTAAGGTTTCTTTATCTACTTGGGAATATTCTCCCTCTAGCTCTATTGTGCACAAAGCGGAAGTATTCGGCCGTTCTTTTCCATACTGCCGTGAATGAGCTATCACAACCCCTGATACCCTAATTGGAGCATCATACTGATGTGTAAGTAGCTCCTGTAGTTTATAGTATGTTAACGCATCGGCCCATGTGCAGAACTTCTTGGTGAATTCGGAAACATATAGCTCAGATGTGATCTAATTTTACTTTATGTTCTTGTACAAACCTTAAAAATATGTCTTAAGCAGTTATAATGCACATCTCTGTTAGTCCACTGTGTCAGTGATTCTGACTGGTCACTGAATAGTCGTTTTATATTGTGATCCGGACCCTAATTTTGTTCGCCAGATCATCTCAGTTAGAATGTCAGTAAACGAATTATGAAATGTAAGGATGAATTATTGAAAACGACATTTCACAGCCGTAATACAAAATATCCAGATATACTATTAACTAGACAATAAGAAGTAAATGTTGTGATAAGTCATGCGAATGAACGACGTACTGTCTGAGGATGGAACCGATTTCGGAAATGTCGAATATATGAGATCGGACTACTGCTGAAAACGTCTTACGCATCAAACTGGGATGTCTGAAAAACACGTGCATTATGGCACTTCAGATTAAGATATAGACAGACGGCTGTCACTAACGCCAAATCTTATGATTTACCTAGCTCCTACAAGCCTGGACTGTCGATGAGCTTGATTGTCGATCTTCTGAACTCACTAGACTCTGTTTGAACTAAGTGGATGACGGAACCGGACAACTCTTTGTACAAAAGTGTTTACAAATTGAATTCGTATAAGCTGTTCGTCGATTGAGTATTCCAGAGTTTAAAGTGCGTTTATAGTGTTTAGTCCTTACTTATAATGTTCCACTTCTTGGAACACTCAAACGTTTGTGATTATGTGGAGTAAGTGCGCATTAGTGTAGTACTGTTTTCGAACAAAGTAACTTACTACACTAGTCCTACTTCAGTTCAGTTTATTCTTTCACTATCCCACCTTATTCAACTAATCTTAATCCAAACCATCGCCTTAATTCTAAACCGATTTAGACAGGCAATGAGCCGTCTGGAACTCTTAACAATCTGATGTTGTCTTCCGTAAAATTGTGCTAAAATGACTCCATTTCTAAAATTGGCTTATCCTATCGAGGTCACAGGTGCAAAAGTGATTGTAAAGATCTGAGTCATTGTGAACAAGTGGAGCGGACTATAGCTCTGAATATTTTGAAACCACCATTCATCACAACGTTGTTCACTAGTTTTTTGTACACAGCAGCGCTGTGCTAATAATCTGAAAGCTCTTTCGACTTTGTATGCTGCATCACTGACCTTCGAGAACTGACTTCGTTCACAACTTACCGTGGTTTGCCACCGCTGTTTTGGTCACTCCTCTAGCCTACTTTGTTAGACCCCCCTAGTAGCTCCACTGAACTGTAATGACGTCGTTTGTTCACTGGCGGCACGCCGTAGTTGACAAACGTGTCGCCATTTATTCAGCACCATGTTCATCTTCATCAATGAGTCAATGCACTTGTCTGTTTTCAACCGTACGCACTTCGATACTGAGTTCTTTGGGCGTCTCAATATTCCATCGATCAAGTAAGTCCGGTTGCTCGATAGAGAGGTTGCTCGACCCGTTGCCTGATTTGCTGTATGTTCTGTGTTACACTTATATCGTTGAATTGTTACTGGTCACTATAATGTTGTCGGTGTTTCCGCGTTTTTACTACAGATTATATGGGGGGGTGTATTATCCGAGTGGACCCTCCTGAATGTACTGTTATATATTATCGTTCAAATGTCGGGCGGTTACGCGGTCCTCGTTATTACTACTACAGCCGCCGCCTACTTGAGTGCTTCACCATACTGCACAAAACGATATCTTTCCTTTAGTAAAGGTTATGCCACCTGCACACAAATTCGTGCAGGCTGTTGTGGGTTAGTCCAGCTACGGGTTTATGAGCATTGGTATGTAATCAGTTAATCTAACAGCATATCGTTTTGATGCATACCTCGAATCAGGTTTCTAAATTAGTCAAAGTTTGCGGAAATAATTCAGCTAAGGTCTGAGGAAAAACGAGCACTGGCCGAGACATAATTAGTAGAGCCAACCGTCGGCGACCGTAGTTGGCCGTACGTGTTTGCCTTGGTACATTTCAATCAATGATGGACATACAAACGGATGATCGAGATGGGAGCCGGCGTATGGCAGTGTATCTCAGTCTGGGGACAGACGAAGAAGCGGGTTACCCAATGTGCACCTTTTCACATTCCGCTTCAAACAGCCCTCTTGTACGCTGTGGTATCTTAACCGTTTGCCAAATTGTTCGCCTACTTGTTTCATACTGGTTGCTATCACGTGGACAATCACCGTCTGAGTTGGTTTGTATTCCCATGTGTTCTCTTTCTGTTTTCACCATTTCTCACATTCAAAACGGACTTTGTGCGATATCACCGCTTAATTAAATTTTGTTTAAGGCTGTTCTAAGCTGCCTTTATTTCCAAACACAGAAAGAATAGCCTTTTCCCCATCTTTCACTTCAGCCTTACACGATTATCGTAGTAATGTTGGAATTGATCTAAATCCACTTAATTGGATCAACCACATGATGCAAACTGAATACTCAGGCAAGCCCGGTGTCTTGTCTAGTAACAGTATCGTACGTCATCTAAAACACAAGATCTGCATACACGAATTCCTAGGAAATTTATTAGCACAATCAAGGAGTAAAACATGACGATTTATGAAAAGTTTACATTTTAGATGAGACCCAACTGTGAAAAACCCAGTTATAGACTGTACTCGAACCGGCAACAGGAACAGAGTACAGGGACGTGGCTAGTACTATACTAACTGAGCTAAGAAGCAACACCGAAAAGTAAGAATTTCCAAGTGTGGATTCAGTTACCCACCTGTCCCACTGTGTCGCATAAAATCCCCCAAACGATCTACGTGAGTGACTTCTCTTCATTGGACTTTCCTAAGTAATTCGAGCGGTAACCAACCAACGCCATCACTGAGCATCGAAACTGTATTACGGATTGAACAGACCAAATTACAATAATCTGTCTGATTGAACCCGTTTTAATATGTATCTCAACGCCATCATGGAGCATTGAAACTGTATTACAGATTGAACAGACCAAATTACAATAATCTGTTTGATTGAACCCGTTTTAATATGTATCTCAACGCCATCGTTGAGCATTGAAACTGTATTACGGATTGAACATACTAAATTACAATAATCTGTTTGGTTGAACCCGTTTTAATATGTGTCTCAAACGACGAAACAATTTCAGGCATTTTAACTTTAGAACAAGTAGCTGTTTTGATATAGGACAGTACAGTCCATGGTGCTATGCAACTATGCAGTATTTTCATATTGTTACTAGGTATATTACTAAACAACATTGCGTGGTTAGATAAGCGTGGATATATGACACATTGGAAGACCTTCAGGGAAACAGGAATTGTTCCCATGAACACCGTCTTTCACCACTTTCGAAGTCATATCTGATATTAATTATTGTGCTTCTAACTTGGGAATCACAATCGACGTCTCTTATTTCGTACAGCGTCACGCATCGTCTAACTGAAACAAAACCTCATTGGCTAAACGGTTAGGTGAGATTAAAATGAAGAATTCAAACTGAAGTGTCCGGCTACAGTACGTTTGACCACATCATCATCATCATCGTCATAACAACCATGAGCCTGACCAAAAGGTAATGTGGCTCGGGCCGCCGCTCAGCTCAACAGTAACGTGGAATATCCTAGAAGAAAGCGTTACTAAGAAGGTTGAAAATTAATAAAAGAAGACTAAGCTGAAGAACTAGAACTGGTATGGATACGTACGGATATGATTGAACTATTACTTCTTGTGTTGTTCATAGAACAGCCGTATTTTGTAAACCCTGATTTTAGGAAACCGCGAACATTTTGCGTCAGCATTGAAGATGTAAACCATTTTACTCGGACACGCCCTCCGTCGAAACAAACGGTGTTTTGTAATGTAATAGGTCATTTCGTGATTTTCACTGTATTGTTTACGATGTGTGTACTGGACAAAATCAGTCAACTGGTATGCTCATTCGAATTTGTAATTTCTAATTTCATCAGCAACAACACTGTAGACAACAATACATCAGTGTTTTCCACGGATGTTTATCCACCATACAACCGTGAAGAAAAGAGCAAACTCTGGCGGTGAACAAAACAGGAGGGAATCCACTTGTTAAAAATAGCTACACCTATATTCAGTTGTCCAATAACACGTGTCTACACATTACAAGCAAACGATCTATAGGTGAAAATATGACGTCATCCACAAAACAACTTCCTTATGACTTCTACTGATCAGCTTCACTAAATGCACTTACTTCACTAAACGAAAGCAACATTCACGCTACTTATTCAGAATAGCTGCCACCTCACCTAAAGTCTCCCGCTACCAACCCTATGAGTAATACGGTCCCCAGCCTGAGAAACGAACCCGACCTACACTGACCAACACTTTGAAGGACGACCGTATTTCTCTACATCAGGCCACTGTTTGTCTACCTCGGACCTTGC
Organism: Paragonimus heterotremus; assembly: GCA_013368495.1. NCBI lineage: Eukaryota > Metazoa > Platyhelminthes > Trematoda > Plagiorchiida > Troglotrematidae > Paragonimus > Paragonimus heterotremus. The sequence continues at coordinate 7,806 of LUCH01003577.1, read as the reverse complement.
ACCAGTTGGTCGCAGCATCGACAAAAAATGTTTGATGTGTGCAGACGGATAGCTAACATTTTTAACATATGGTCTAGCCATTTGAAAGTGTGTAAACGTAAAGATCGAACAAAAGGACTCGTTTGATAGTCAGTACCAAACACCTGTTTCTTAACCTCTTTGTTGTTCAGTTGTAGATGACACCAGTCAAACGCAGACACCGGTGGTCAAATACTTGAAGGCGGTTGACGTAAAGTTACACACACAACACAGTCGCCTCATACACACAAATCTGAAACATCACAGAGATGCCTCTGCTGTGCCCATACCAGAGGTATCTCAGATTGGTGAACAATGTCATAGCCTTAGAGATACGGGCTTCCATTGCGTTCACCATACTTCCGCCGCCGCTGATGCGACTTCTCAGGTATACGAACTCCACAACAGCTTTCATGAGCTCACTTCCCAACATTAAATCTACGTGATCACAGCACTCTTGCAGAACCACTTTGCAGTTTGAGGCTGTAAAACACATTCCAAAATGCTAAGCAGATCACAACTTAGCTTCTAGTATTGTCTGTGCTGTTTGGAAGCTGTCAAACAACAACAATGTCGTCGGGATAATCAAGACCAGTCAGTCTTCCACCATATAGAAAGTCCACACCAGCATCCTGTGAGTGCCACAGGCAGTCCCTCACTATTTTATCCATGAAAAAAATAGTAAGCCTTGATGTACGCCCTTCTTGCTGTCGAAATTGTCAGATAGTTTACCGTAAGCCCTAACCTGAAGTGATTTATGGAAATAAAGCGACGACAATATGTTTACGTAATTGATCGATACACCACTGCGTTTAAGTGATTTGAAGAGAGTAGTTCGGTCCACCAGGTCGAACACGTTTTTGTAGTCGGGAAACAAGGTAATTGTTGGCAGGCGGTACACATGCGGTTGTTGCAGAATTTAAAAAATGGTGAAAATCTGACCAGTACATCCTCATCCAGGACGAATCTCTTCCTGTTCGTCCCTAGTGTCTGTCTCCCGAGCTACAGTGGGTCGACGGATTATAATGGATGCCAGAACCCTAGAAATGACTGGGTTCAAACTAATTCCCCCACTGTTTTCGCAAGAGACGCTGATATCTTTATTGAATATGGGAACCGAGGGATGATCTCCGTCGTCCATACAAGTTGAAACAACTGAATTAATGCCTCTGCTAACGCCTCTGATGATGAGTGCCGGTACTAGATCATCTGGGTCAGTAGCTTTATTACCTTTGAGAGCCGAAATGCAGTTGCGGACGCCAGATTTAATGGGTTGTCCCAAAACTATCGACCATGGTACTACATTGCAAGTTTGTGGCAAGAGGCCAGTTAAACTGACCTTCAGTGTCCCGCCAAGCGCCTTAACCCTCTGGACTTATTATGGATGAGTGCGCCGTTTATCTCGTCAATAGCTTCACTGGTAACTGTTCGCCATGGACCAAGAGGGCAGGTGTGCCTGAAAAGTCTGCCAGCGTTTCTTAGAGCAAAAGCGGTTTCCATTTCCTTAATGTTCTTCATTAGCTAAGCCTCATTACCGGTGATCAGGGTGCGCTTCAGCTTCCTACGGAAATCTTTTCTGAACCTGTTATATGAACTACCAAGAAAAATGTTCCCTTTGACATCAAACAATTCCAGAGATTTCTCTCAAATCTAATATTTGATCAACCTACGAACCGCCCTACCGCATTCTCCACTACCTACTTCGTCAATGGCGTGTGAGATATGCGTCCAGAAGAGATTAGGATCTTCCAAGTGCGAATTGTTAAACATGGTTTATAGGCTAGTTTGGTACCAATGCTTTCCTTACATGGTAGCTAGTTTCACAACAGTCGGTAGCTACGGTCGGTGGGGTCGTTGCCCAACAAAAATCAGAACAAAACGACAACGTGCCCACAGTTGATCTCAATCCGAGTAGGTTCCTCGATAAGATAAAGGCGATGTTATGCCAGCTCATACCTACCACCTAAACTAGACTCGGCGACGTCAACGGGGTCGACGTGAGCGTCCTTGTTTCCAGTCACAATCATTATATCAGGGCCATTAGTTGACCAAAGAAGAGCGGGTAAAGGACGTCCCTGACGTCTACTTTACTGCTGTTGGTTGGACCGCAAGCATATACAGTGAACAGCCTTCTAAAGATTCGGTGTTTGTAGCTGGCCTTAATAAAACCCTCCAAGCAGGCGGTATAAAGTCTACTGCAGACAGCAATCCATTCCAACAGTTCGGCTTTGGCCTTCGTACTGAAGATTATACCAACTATAGTCTGGTCGGATTTGGCGGTCTTGGAATCATCCGAATTGTATTAACCAGTTTTGCCTAGACAGTGTTGATGCTATTCGTCCCAAACGTCGACTGCTGTCCTGGATTTTAGTCTCTGAAATGCAGCAGACATCGATATTTAATGGTTCTAACGTACGTGGTAGAACGGCCTGTTGATCTACCTGTTACAAAGTGTGGACTTTACTAGATCAAATTCTAGGTCTAAGTAAGAGACGAGGGATGTCTGAGGCAGAGTGGTACGAAACGGGACTTGCCGGGGCAGTGTTTCTATGAGTATCCATATCTGTAGAGTAATTAGTAAAAAGGAGGATCAGGAAAAGCTTGAGACCTAAAATTGATAAGACAGTGTGGAAGGATCAGCAGTAGCATGTTTTCTCCTATCCACCCTCTTGTGCGTAGCAGATAGGGCGACTCGGTTTTTACTGCGGAACTGCCGATGTAGTATGGAACTAACAATGCTGCGAGTGTGCATGGTTGCATGTCGGCTGAGATACTACCAGAACATTCAGATCTCAATGTGTAACTGCTCAGCGTTCCCAACGAAAGCTTCTATCTCGAAAGCCTATACTACAAGGCATCGAGTGAGTGGCAGTGTACTAACAACGGTGTTTCTTCAGGAAACATAGTCTGATCTCCTTGCAACCACCAACCTCAAGAACTAGAAGACTGGTTAGTGAGACCCCTATCTATTAGCTTGGCTGTTATGAGTGACTCTATCGATATGAATGTTACACCATTTAATCAAATGAAAGTGTTTTTGTTAGGTGATTACAAAACCATAATCTTTAAACTGGGAAACAAAAGGTTTTTTCTGATTCAAAGATCGTCTGGCAATTCTGAAGTTACCCAAATGTCCTAGAGAGTTATGTCTCTAGTTACTACCCAAAAATGATATGACACTTTTCAGCACAACCCGCTGCTAGCTAAGTCACAGCAGAAAGTAGACCAACCGAACTGGATTTATCTGGGTGTTAGATGATAGAATTCTTGGGTCGCTACAATATCAGGATATTTAATTCCAGTTTTCTGACGAAGATGAAAATAAGTCTTGATAAAAGGAGGTTATAAATCCACTACTGTTGAATCACGTGACTCATCGAAACAGTCGTTCAAAGACAAATCGATTTTTCTAACGGTTTATCAGCCTAGGCGCATAGGTAAGGTTCTGGGATTTTAATAACGTTAAAGTAATCGACCTGTACAGTAAGTGTCAACTGCTCATATATGGTTGCCTTACCTTGCTAAGCTATGCTAAAAGCCAGCAGACTCATTGTGAGTTTACCCTGGTCAGCAAGAGTTTGCGTACACAACCCTTTCACAAAAAGTGACAACCATGACTACTGCCACAGTTTCATTTTAACCTCCGGACAACCACATTCTAGTCATTGTCATTCATAACCAGAATTAGGCCTCTGTAAATCATAGTGATACTAACAATTGTTTCGAAGCTAACTGGGCAAACATATAAGTGAATATGTCCATGCTATTGACCGTGTTCCATTTACCTGGCTTATTAGATGGTTGTTTCGAATAGACAACCCAATTACTAACACTGTTGTTCGACAAAACTATCCGTAACTGTTTGAGAGCATCATCTGGCCACTTTCGGTTACATAGAACGAAACAAATTGATTAGTGATAAAAAAGTTATGGATCTTAATTGATACAAACGGAATATGAATCAGCCGGTTGGTGTTCATACATTCATATGGTTTCTTTAGTCAGTCGTTTTTGAAAATAATTAACAGACTTGACTTTCACGCTTGTTGAAACTCATCAGTAATACATACTCTTGCTGCGATATGCATTGACCACTGAACTGTGCTAACTGTTCAACCATTGGCTTCACTTAGATAGGATCGAATTGTTGTATGCAAGTGCTCAAACGAGTTCGTTTCATAGCAATGCTCAGTTTAGCCGATAGGACCCTGGTTGCGGTAAGTTTCGAGACTAAGTTCGTTAAATAATTTGTGTCAACAACAAGCCATCAAACAAGTTCACTTTTACGACTTAGGATATCTGATCTATAATGGTGCATTATTACTGTGAATATATGCCTGATCTCCTCAAAGCCTTTGTCCAACCAGCGATGATATGTTTACACGATTTTTTCTCTTGCAAACGACGAGAGCGTACACAACGTTTAGACGCAGATCCGTTAATGGCTGTAAGTTTGCTATGAGCGCGGGCAAGCAAAAACATAACCACATGACTTGCATAGTGTTCAAATTATCTGCCAGAAAACCACTTCTGTTCAGACCGGCATAGTATGAGTGCACTAGTTTGTGGTGCTACGCAACGAAAGAGTGTGGAAATCTGAAGTAACCCCAGCATGTTATGTATTCTTACTGCAACGAAATATTAAATACAGTTGAAAACAGTTCCATCACGTTTACTCGCATGGAGGGTTTTGTTGAATACTATCCCTTCATACTGTCTTACAACATGCACTTTTGCATATGAGTAGAATAGCGCGATTTGAAAACTCGAAAACTAAGAATCAAGTCTCAGTATCAGAAAGACCGACAGCTGGAAGCGACACCGCATAGGACGCATCACCAAATCTACTGTTTCCTCATTAATATCAAAGATGTGGAT
>LUCH01003576.1:31394-66530 GCA_013368495.1 Paragonimus heterotremus | reverse complement strand
AGATGGGATACTAGGGTATGCCCTGACAGCCTGCAAATATGACAGTATGGAAGTATTCCTATGTATTAAACTTCGAGACATGCAGTGTGCAGACGACAGTCCTAATCTGCGAGTCCATAAGAAGCTCAACACATCTTAGACAGACCAGAGGTTTCAGTTCTCAAGTGAAGTACGACAAGGCTGTACATCCTACCCTTCCCTATCCAATCTAGCAGTAGTTGGGATCTTAGAGTGTACGGTAACAGCCTGCAAATATGACAGTATGGAAGTATTCCTATGTATTAAACTTCGAGACATGCAGTGTGCAGACGACAGTCCTAATCTGCGAGTCCATAAGAAGCTCAACACATCTTAGACAGACCAGAGGTTTCAGTTCTCAAGTGAAGTACGACAAGGCTGTACATCCTACCCTTCCCTATCCAATCTAGCAGTAGTTGGGATCTTAGAGTGTACGGTAACAGCCTGCAAATATGACAGTATGGAACTATTCCCAGATATTCAACTTCCAGACATGCGGTGTGCAGACGATACAGTCCATAGGGAGCTCCATACATCTTAGACAGATTAGTGGCTTCAGTTCGTCAGTTTGGTATGGTCTTTGTACCTTCTAAGTGCAACGTGTTGTTGCCGGATTGACGAGACTCTGTGCCTGCTGTCACCATTGGGGTAAGCAGTTGGAAGTAGCCGAGAAGCTTGTGTACCTTGGGAGCTGTATCAACGCTAGTGGAATATCTGATGCGACTACAATTTGGACGGCGTTCGCATGGCGTTTGTCAACCAACATCACATGTGGCGTCAATTTGATCTCACCCTTATTGTACGGCCCCGAAATCCGGTCCCTCCGCGCAAAGGATGCTCACATTACCCGTTTTCGACCATCGGCGTCTCCGAAACGTTAGCGGCGTGTGGTGAGCACACCTTGTCAGCCGACCTGTCTTCGGAACGAATACACTGCGTCGACCTTTGAGTATGCTGGCCTCGTTTCATGGGTTTCGTTAGCTCGGTTACATCTTACGAATGCCTACTCACCGCCTGCCACATCGTGCCTTGTTGGTGAGTGATAGGTTAGGTTGAAAGAAGTAGTCTGATGGCCGGCACATGGTTTTGGTTCGGGATATGAAGGCACTCACATTGAAGCTTGCTTCGGTAGGGCATTTCCCGCTTCCTGGCTGGAGTCCAAAGGATAATGAACACGTTTGGCAGAGAAGGCCGTCTGATATGATGAAGAATGGGGGTAAGTGGAGTTGACTATCGGTTCGTGCATTTTTTCTCCCTCGACGTCCTCCTTTCCATTTACCTTTCACTGTGTATTTCTTCTGTCATATATGTTGGCACGTTTGCCGCTTCGTACGATCATTTCATGTTAAATGTGTATATTAACTTTTTGGCAATCCGAAAGACCACCAAACTAATTGCATTGTATGGTTCGACTACCAACACCAATATACCTTAGTGAACAAAATTTGCATATAATTGGTCCATTTCCAGTTCGAAGCGGTGTTCAGCATAGTTGACAACATAGAATGTGTAGGAAATTCGTGACTGAAACATGTCCGCGCGAGGAAAGGAACTGTACGGGTATGACCATTCGTGGAAACAAACATGAGCTGATGGGGAGTAATTTCGGCCGTAGGTGTCATCATCATCATCAAAGACAGCAATACATCAATGGTTCCAGCTTAACCACGAATAAACCGTAAGGGAAAAGGCAAGCCTTAAGAGGGGGAAAAAAAGACAGCATCCACCTACTAAATAAGTGCTTGCATTCAAACGTCCAACATCAAGGTGTCTACACCTTGTAAACGAACAACTGGGCTACATATGAAACTACAGACTTCAACAACAAGATAGCTTCCTTACGGCCTTCACTGCCCTGTGTCATTAACTGTACTTACCTCACAGACAATTCGGACAAACAAAGACAGCATTAACGCCATTGAGTTCGACTGGCCGTCTCCAGCCACCGACGTTGTGAATGATGAGGACTCTTTCTTATGAGATGAACCCGATCTACAATGGTCGACCCTTTGGTGAACGCCTTCATCTCCCTACGCCAGGTCGTTGTCTGTCCACCTCTCATCTCATGCCAGTCGACTGCACCATCGGCAAAGAGTGCTCGACGTGGCAGAAGACTAGCTGGCATCTTCAATACACCATTTCATGAACTAAGTCTGTGCAAGCTCAAAGAATGAACAAAAGAACTCGCTTGCAATTACTACCAAATAGCCGCTTCCTAACCTTCTCGTTGCTTACTCGCTTGTGAAATCTCACTGTCGTCCTATACACACGATCCGTTACACCTCAGAGAAGTTCGTCTGCCGTTAGAAGTACGTCAAATTCACGAATGCTGTTCCATACCCGACGATATGAGCTTCTAGTTCATTCCCTACACATCCGCTACCGTTGATGTAGCTTTCTAAGTGCAAAGTCGGTCAGCAGTTTCCTTAATTTTTCTATCCAACACTAAATCTACATAATCACAACAATCTTACAGAAACGCTTTGCACTTGGAGACTGTAAAGCGCCTTCCAGAGTACTTAGCAGAGTGTGGAATAGCGTTGTTTGTGTTGTTTGGAAGTTGTCAGACAGCAACACTCTGTCGTCAGTAGAATCGAGATCAATCAGTCTTTTACCGCTACAGAGGCCCACGTCAACATTCGGTGAGTGCTTCAGACAGTCCTTCATTATTTCGTCTATGACAAAATTAAACAAAAGTGGAGAAAGTGGACAGCCTTGACGTACGCCGTTCCTAGTGCCGAAACTGTCAGGCAGTCCATCGTAAACCCTGATCTGAGCTGAAGCGCTGACAGCATGTTCACATACTTGGTCGGTACACCCCTGCATTCAGGCAACCCTAAAAGTATAAATCGATCCATCTAGTCAAACTCACCTGTACAGACGAGAAATAAGGCAAATGTTGGTCGGTGGTACACATGACGCTGCTCCAGAATTTGGCAAGGTGAATGTTTGACCAATACATTCCCATCCAGGACGAAACCCCAGTGCAGTGGAGTTCAGCGATCGTAATATACTACTGATACCGCGGCTATTCAGTAGCAGGTGCAGGGCCTATTTTTTGACAACCTACAGGCCACAAGAAGACTGCAAGAAGGATCATCAAGGTGCAGCATCACCCGTAACAGTCCCTGCTACTCAATGGAACTGAGCACTGACATCTGTGGTATCCGAGACTAGCTGGGGCTGAATACTGCGTGCAAATGAGTGTTTTTGTGTCAGGTTTGGTTTACATGTGTAACCCGTGTATTGCTCTGTCTAATAAATAACCCTTGTGCCATCCGCGTTCTTGGATCACAACACCAGCTGTTCTTTCTTGATGTCTGCTGCCCTAGCCGCAGTAAGTCGACGAAGTATAGTAGATACCAGAATCATAGTGATGGCTAGAGTTAAGCTAATCCTCCGATTGTTTTCGCACGAGTCCCAGACTCTTTTATTCAATATGGGAACTATTACCGAATGACCTCAGCACACAGGGATGGTCTTCGTCTTCCTCGAAGGTCGAAACAACTGAGTCAAAGCCTCTACCAACGTCTCCCCACCTTCTTTGATGAGTGCCGGCACCAGAGCATCTGGACAAGCAACCCCATTACGCTTAAGAACCGAAATACAACTGCGGACCTCAGCCTTAGTGGGTGGTCCTAAATCTACTGATCGGAGTGCTACATTATGAGTTTTTGACGGCAACACAATAGATGCAGGTCAGCCAAATTGACTCTCGAAGTGTCCTGCCCACAACTCCAACCTTCTGGACTTTTTATAGATGAGTGTGCCATCTGCCTTGCTGATAGCTTCCTTGAGAGACGGTCGCCTGGGATCAGTAAGAAAGGATAAGGTTTAAAAATCTGCCAGTGTTTCCTGAAACAAAAGCGGTTTCCTTTTTTTAAAAAAACTTTTTCCATTTGCCAAGCCTCACGATTAGCGAGTAGGATACGTTTCAACTTCCTACGGATATCTCTCCTAAACTTACTATTTGAACTATCAGAAGGAATGTTCTGTCTGACATCTAACAACTCCAGGGAATTCTTTAAAATCCAATGTTTGTTCACCCCACGAACCACCGTACCGCACGCTACAGTACTTGCCTCATGAATGACCTTTGAGATCTGGGTCCAACAGTTATTGGGATCTTCGTGGTAAGAATTGCTAAGCTTGCTTTCCAGACAGGTCTGGAACCTGTGTTTTACCGACAGCGTAGTCAATTTTTCAACAGCTAACCGTTGTTACCGATGGCCATGTACCAACGCGTGATCTGAATCAAAGTATGTGCTCCAATAAAAACGACATTCCTGAATCAAATCACGCCATCCATAACTAGTAACCATGTGGATCTATCTGACATCAGGCCTGATTCGGAGAACGGCACCATGTATAACAATGACATGCACGACGTCTAAAAGCAGTGCTGCCTAAAAATAGCTTATGTTCAGCACACAGCTGAACGCCATTATTCGAGCTGTGCAATGCGTTCCTAAACCTGCTACCTGAAAGAGATTCGGCCTCACCAAGGCGACCGACCTGGGCGCTCATATATTCGGCCAGAACGACTATATCAGAAACACGTGTCGACCGAAGGAGAGCGGTCAGATCCGAATTAAAGGCGTACTTGACACCGATGTCAGCACAGTCAATTGCAGCATAAGTAGACACAGCGAGAAAATTTTCGAAGGTTTTTAGTCTAGAATTGGTTTTAGTAGAACCTACCAATCGGACGGCACAAAGTCTACCGTTAACAAAAATCCAACCTACCAATGCGTCTGCGGTTGTCGTGTTGAGGACCATACCTACTACAGCCTGACCCGTAGCGGCGGCCGTACATTTACCCGAAGTGTATAACCAGTATCGAGTAGACAATGCGAGTGTTGTTAGTTCCATACGGTGACTACTGTCCTGGATTGTAGTCTCCGAAATGCAGCAGACATCGGCATTCAACGTGTCTAGCGTTTGTGCGATAGTCGCCTGTTGGCCTGTCCGTTTTAGAATGCGAACGCTGAAGGCATCTATATTGATTCACACCCGAGGTCAAACCAAGGGACGAGGGAGAACTGAGGCTAAGTGGTAAGAGATGGAACTTACCGGCACAGTGTTACTATGATTAACTCTGTCTGTTGTGGGACCTGCAGAGTAATCACCAGAAATAGGGTCGGGAAGGGTATAAAAGCTAAATTTGATAGGACGATAAAGGAGGGGTCGATAGTACCATGTTTTAGCCTATCCACCCTGATGTATGTAGCAGATAAGGCGACCGATTTATACTGCGAGACGGTCGTTGCAGTGCGGATTTACTGGTATTTTTAGTATTCATGGTTGTATTGGGGCTGAGATGCTGCCAGGACGTACATACCTCGACAGGAGAACGAGTAGGGCTCTCAACCAAAGCTTTTAGCTCAAAATCCTGTGCCTCAAGGCAGCGGGTGAGTGACAGTACCACAACTGGTACATTCTTCGGAAAAAGAAGCCAACCCTCCCCCAACTCCTAATGTGAAGGACCAAAAGACTGTGGTTTGTCAGACCTCTATCTATTGGCCTGCCTAGTGAGAGTGACTCTGTCCATGTAGTGATCACACCGTCCGGTTTGGCCCAACAGATCATGAAGATACATAGGCTATCACACCACCTCAAAGTCCAATCTCGTTGTGACGTTATGTTACACTGGAGATCCCCAAGTGTACATCTTCCGATTGTTACGTTTGAAACCACGGAGTAACCTTTCCTGATAATAGACATCGATATGTAGTATGCAGCTGATACCGCTCTAGTTAATTTTGTGATAGCCATGCTAAGTAACAGAGCAGACAAAGGAAGTGTTTTGCATCCTCAAAACGCACTGATTAACTGATAGCAATGTCAAACAAATGGTCAAATGCATCCGGAATCCCTTGGGACGATCAAGGCCTAATACCATGCTAAGTGTGATTGCTTGATCTATACAACTACGAAGAGGGAATAAACACGTATGTTCTCTTTTTCCTTCCACCACTCTGAGCGGAGATATGCGAAGGATAGAACTGGTCAGAATTTTGGAAACGATAGAAATCAAACGATTACAGCGAACATCCGTGGGCCAGTTAGGACAGAAGGCACACCAGCTGCGTTCTAAGCCCTAGGAGATCACCAATAAAATCGGTTAGATAAGGCGAAAGGTCGTCTGGGTCGCGGGCTATCGTTACACGAAAAGGTCTGAGGCAACTTGCAGTGGATTATTGCTTAATGCACACGATGTACGAGTGATTGTCTTCTGTAATTTGCGATCGAAAACGCATTATGCGCCTTGAGCCGAAAAATTCCACTGATGTACTTCCTAACTCGCTATACACTCTTGTTCCGCCCGTGTGGCCCTTTCTCAACTCGTGCAACGACTAGAAGGCCTACAGCAACGGATCCGAGTGTATACGACACAACCACGTATCGGCTTGCCAACCTGCTATCAACTAATCCCAGCACGCATTTTATACCCCATTCCTCCATGCGTCTTGTTATTTCGCTCCCACCAGATCGTCTACCAAACTTTCCAAATGTTTGCTTGGTTCAGCATTTGGGTTGCAAACATTTTACCACTAAACGAGGTGACATCGGTACATGAGGTTCGAGAACAACGCTCGCATAGAACTACTAAACTTGCCACTATTTCCGACAGTCACGATCCAACGTTTTGGGAACACTGACGATATCGGACGGCAGTTCTTAGGATGCAAGAACCCCGCCAACTGGTCCAGACATACACTTCACACACACACTGCTGACACAGTTACCCCACGATTTGACATGTAAACCAACTGAATTTTTGGACACCCGCAGACATTTGACATCATCTGTTGTGTTGCTTTCATGCGACTGTAAACAATGGATGTTGGCACCACTTTTGCTGAAAGATAACAACGGGATCGTAGAAACCGATTCAAACTTGTGTTCAGGTTGAGTTTTGAGTTACAAATGCGCCCCTCCTAGCTTGACAAACAGTGTTGCGGTGGTCAGCAATGTACAAACTTTGTAACTAAGTGTTCAACTCAACGTTTACTGTGCCAAGATGGACTGCACCGGATGATGATCCCATTTATACGTTGTTTCGTTGACGACCTTCGTGGAACGTGTGGCTCTGATGAACCTCTGGTAGTTACCGAAAGACACGGCTGCCTCTACCTCCGAAACCAAGTGAGTCAACTTTTAACCTCTTCTTCAGGTTTGTGCACTACATCGATCCGGACTTTGACTTCGGTCCTTCTAGTTGCAACCTAGTCAGACAGGTCAGACGAAAAGTCAGATAGTCAGACTAAAAGCCGTTGTAACCGCCGCTACGACCTATGAGGGCGTAAACGGAGCGGAACATCGGTTAACGACACGTTGGCCAACGGATAACGGTAATGAACGACAGACTATGGAGTATACGCGGTTAATACGTCTCTTCCCGGCCAACCCAACTACTCGGAGCTAACGCACGAACAATGGGAAAAGGCTGGTCTTCAAACAGAGCTTCCTTGTGTAGCTCAGTCCGAAGGCAACATGGTCACAAGCCAGTTCATATTTACACAGTTGTGACCAGCAACAAGGCAAGGTCGAAAGGAAAGGGCAAGACAAAAGTCCAAACAGTGCAGTGTAGGCGTGCAGCCGGGCTGACTACAAAAAGTGGCATGAAGGTTAAGGTGGCTCGTGAAGACCGGAGAAGTACGTGACCATGGCAGCTGTGAAGGTCACTTACAATTGTACTTCGTTGTTGCTTTCGTCAAACAATATTTTCGGGGAGTTCGTGACTTCCCTGACAAAAGCAAGTGCACTCATATGGTTGTATGTCGCACTACCGACCGCGTGGAAGTACCTAGGTAGTGAGGCACGGTCCAATGAGCATACAGCAGTGCTATTCTTAAAGTTGCGACAGTGCTGTCCTCCGAATCGGGAGGAAGGGGTTTAGAAAATTCACTCCCAAACAGAGAGCACTCCAATCACCCAACGATTGACCGTGATCACCGGCGTATTAAACAATACGGTCAAAAACGTCCAGTGTCGTTCAAAAGCCTGATGTGAGTTCGAATACATCCGCCCCGCACGGCAGTGCTTAGAATCAAAAGTTAGTGTCTTATTTACTGTGCTCTCCGGCTGGGCAAATTCCTCACTACCAAGTGAGTCAGACTCTTGAGTCATTGGCTCCGGGTGGGATCCCTCAAGAAAACCCCGTATGCTTTTTTCTCGCAAGTCAGACTTTTAAGTCAGAGATTAGAGGTGGGGTTCTCCAAGTCAAACCCTTTCCGCGGTATAAACCACTACGGAAAACCATAAGTTGTCATTTCCTCGGCAATGGCACTGCGACTTCCTTTTACTGTTTGCCCCCCCCCCTCAGTTTTCAGCCTTCTCTGTGCCCTAGAGTGACAGTTGTCTTCTAAAGCCAAGACAACTGGTAAACATTGGCGCTTTCAATGTCCACACTCTCAGACATGTTGGTCAGCAGAATGCTCGGGCAAGCACCTTCCCAGGTCTGGAGCTTGATGTGCCAGAGACAAAAGCCTACGAGTTTAGTGTCGGTTATCCACTTGAGCCTATCTCTAGATAATTATTGACCCAAGTGCTTTTTTCTTAACGTCTCTGGTGATGCCGAAGCTAAATCTCGTGATCAAGCTGGAATAGGAATCGCACTGAGTTCTAGAGCAGAACGATGATTGCTCGAATAGATTCCAGTGAATAGTCGGCCATGTGGTGTCAGACTATATCGAATGAAGTCTGCCAACGCAAATTCGACGTGTTGTATGTTAATTATATCGGCGTACGTTTCAGCGGACAGTTGTTTGGATGCTACTAAAGATGCGTTTTACGACACTCTCATTGACCTTCTGAAGTAGACTAAACACTCAGACATCATCATACTGGCGGGCGATTTTAGTGCCCAATCTGGACGTCTTTCTCCGGAGGAGAGGCGGCTGGAAGGTATGTTTAGTGCCAAGCACAACACACTAACAACGGTGAAAGACTGCTGCTGATGTGTGCATCCCACGATTTCTATATTTCGAGCGCCGCATTTCAACACAGAAAGAGGCAATCAGTTACAGTGAGACCATCCCATGTTTCCCACCTACAGACGTAACTCTGTCATACAGTAATCAGCTAAAGATGATGCTACTCCGTTGAAGACTGTCGTGCTTTTTGGAGCAACCAACTGGACTCGGACCATGCTGTTGTGCGTGTCCGTTTTTTGTAACTAGTCCGGAGGTCATACACTCGCAAATGTGCAACATTTAACAGGCATTCGGACGAGCACGGTGTTAACAAATTGCCCAGTTCGAGTCAGGTGACAGAACCTGCCGAACACTGAGAACAAACCGCAGTGGCTGTGATAAGGTGTTTCCTCAAGCAGCTGTTTATTTGCGAAAGAACTGGATTTCTGTCACGTCGATAAACCCCATGAACAGGCGTCGCCCGATCCCATCTAGATCTGAATATGATTACGACCGTGAGCACCACTTGGCCCAACAGTCCAAAGAGACGGAACGACTCCTTTTATGTGGATGGCAAAAAAGCTTTCTTCTCTGATCCGTGGTTGTACTGGTCATTGAGTCGATGTAAGTGACACTGTATACGAAAACGATAGTCTAATTATCATCGGCCAATCGCGTCGACTCAACAGGTGGCCTGAATATTTTGATGAACAGTTCACCTGGCCTCAACCAGACCATGTAGACGACGGGACCCGAATGGTCAGTTACTGCATTCCAGACGACCCTCCGTCGAAGGCAGAGGTGGCCCTGGAGTTTAAGTCACTGAAGCGCAACAAAGCTCCTGAGCCATATCTCCTCTCTCCTCTTATCGAGGGTGGTGAGATGTTGATATCAGAACTGACAAAAATCTTCCAGACGATTTGGGAAACCAAAGAGGTACCTGGTGATTGGTTTTTATCAACGGTAATTCCCATTTTCAAAAAGGGGATTAGAAGTCTGTGACAATCACAGAGGCATTAGTTTAGTGTTTGTTGCGTCCAAGTCACTTACTGGCCGTATTTCAGATCAACTCACTAAACCCACAAAAGTCAGATATGTGAAAACCAGACAAGATTTCGGTTCGCCTGCCGGGGCGTTGATCACATTCCTACTTTGCAATGGATCTTGAAGCATCAGCACTCTTATAGGCAGCCGATGGTCATGGTCTTTTGAGACCTAAAGGCTGCTTCCGATTCGGTTGCTCGTAACGTTCTCTGGAGCTGTCCTCTTCACAAGAGAGTACCGCGGAAATACGTGAATCTTTTGAGACCACTGTGTCCACTCTGCAGGCAGGGTGAGGGTTTATAGACAATTGTCTCGGGCGTCCATCAATCCTAGTAGTGTTCATCAGGACTGTTCGACACCCTCCTGTTCAGTTTTGTCATGAACGTTATTTTAGAAGGTGCGCTTGAGGAATACAGCGAGCTAAGGGTTGACCTTTTTGCTGGCGATAGGTTGACCGACATAGAGCATGCAGACGATAGTCTTAACTAGCCGCTCTGTCGAAGAGATGCAGACCGTGCTGGTTCGCTGGGCACTTCGCGCTTTCAAAGTGCTTCGTGATTGGGGCAATTCCACTCCTATCTTCCTTATTGAAGGCAATTCGCTTGAGACTGTGGACACTTTCACATACTTCGGTAGCGCTATCTCGTCAGCCTGTAACATGACTGACGCGAGATCAGCGAGGATAGCAAAGGCACGAGTTACCTTTGTCAGTCCGCGTCACCTCAGGCGTCAAAAAGACTTTCGGTTGTCCTGTGGTTCGGAAATGTGGCCTTTTTGCAACGAAAATATTAACAGACTTGTGTCCGACTATCCTTGTCTCCTCCAATTAACCCACACTAAGTGGACTGATCTCGTGAGCAATACAGCGGCTAGGCGGCGCCTATTCAGGAACGCCCGGGACGCGCCAACAATTAGTCACCTACGATGGTTGGGTTACGTACTTCATATGCCAGCTCGGCATTTGCCGTACTGACCGTTATATACTGAGACTGTCAACAGCTGGGTAAAACCGTGTGGTGGTCAAGTAGCAAACTAGTCACGAAATATGAAGAGGTTGACTGCTCCACAGAGCAGCTTGAGTAGGTGTCGCCTGCCTCGCTGGGTCCTCGCGATCACTCAGACCGTTGGTTGGGGACGTTATCCGAGATGATAGTATGTCACAGTCAATGGCGTACCCGCATTCACACCAATCCTGTCATTGCACTTAGTTTATTATTACTATTAATCTTTTCAGTATGTTTCCTTCTAGGATATTTCAAGGCGTTGTTGAAGTAAGCGGCGGCCTGAGCTACGGCAGCATTTGGTCAGGCTCAAGGCTGTTATGGTGATGGTGGGTCGACTGGATCTCTCAAACGTTAGGCTTTATGGAGGCAGTGCCCGCGGAACTTATCATCTGAACGTATACAAAGAATCAAGCAAGTGTAGCCGACTCTAAGCGAAAAGGAGGTCACTGTTTTATTCATTAATCTTCTTACTGCTATGTTCGAAATTAGGAAGGGAACCAACTGTTTCAAAAGCATCCTTTAGAATTACGTCAAGGCAGATTTGAACCTACTAGATTCCTCAAGATCAAGCAGCCTATAGAGCGGACCGTAATTAGTTAATAGTGCCAAAAATAACACTGCAGCATACTTCGCATAAACAACCCACTAGTGCTGTATCTGAGTAGCTTATCAAGACAGTCAATGCCATGAAAACTATGTCAGCCTCTAACCGGATCCACGTTCTGTTATGTTCGAACAGTGAAAAAGTTGCTTCAGAAATCAATCAATCAATAAGAGGAGAGCATAACTGAGAAATCGTACGCAGAAACCCCGACTTATCTGCAGCGCGCAGTCCAACAGAAAGTATATCTGGAAATATCCAATGGTATACGTACCGTGAGCATCTTGACTCATAACACACTTATAACTGCCACATATTTCTAAAAACCCAGCTCTCAGTTGTCTACCAAAGCAGAGGATTATCATAGGTGTTAATCATACGAATTGTATTTAAACATTAAAAAAGACACGTGAAACAAATAACAGAGCACTTTGAAGACCGAGTAAAGCAAAAAAGTCTACTCCTCCAGAGAAAATGGTTCGGGTACCTCGATTGAACCACAGCGAGCAACAATGACCTTTTTTATAGGCCGATCACGCTGATCTGTCTCAGTATTTTCAATAGTTCGTACGACACTCTGCGGTATATTAACGTGAAAAGTTAGACGTACCATTCCCTCTAGTACTTTACCGAATACCACGTGCTTCCCATCCAACCAACTCGTAGCGGCGGTTGTGATAAAAAACTGGCTACCGTTGGTATCGGGTCCTTTAGTGGAGGCAATAATAATATAACCTCATTTACCAGCATTCGCCATTGAAACCCATCCAGCATCTTTATGCTTAAGCTTGAAATTCTCATCTGCAAACCGCTCACCATAAATGCTTCTACCTACGAACATGAACACACAATATAACACGTACCACCGGTACCATCTCCTTTAGTGAAATCACCGCCCTGAATCATGAATCCCTTGATGACACGGTGAAAAGGACTGTTTTCATAAGATAAACGTTGTCCATCAACCTAAAAACAATAAGACTAAACAGAACTTACAGTGATGCCTTCACATATTTTTTTGAAGTTCTCCGCAGTTTTCGGAACAGTCTTACCAAACAAACCGATAACGATTTTGCCAACTGTCTCTTCACCAATAGCGATCTCAAAAAACACCTAACAGTTAAAATTAACTACAGGAAGCTTACTTTGTCCGTCACCTTTGGACCAGCGCATTCGGATATGTCAATTATGGCCGGCAGGATAAGTAGGACATTGAAAAATGACAACGCGGGAATCATTATATCGTAGACAACACTCGGAAATACTGTCCCTTACAAGTAAGCAACCAGCAATCTGAAACGGAACAAAAACAAGAATATTAACCAGAAGTTCATTACACCAATACAACTGCTAATAAACGCTAGAAACCAACCGGCTCCTGACGGAACAGGAGCCACGTTGCAACATGGCGAAGACAACACCCCCATTTGTGACGTAGACTCGATTGAAGGTCATTGAGGGGGTTTATTTCCAGCGATTCAGCGATTGTTACATGTTACCGGGTGTTGACATTTTTCCCCACAGTTTGCTTTATTTTCATATGCAGTCAACAGCGATCGGCTCTGTACAAAATGAACACCACTTGTTTGAATAAACTCAACAGCATAGTGCTTCAAGGCCGAAACGAGTTGGAAACGGCCATTTAAGCGCGAAAAGAGATTTTCAAATTTTTCGTGAAATATTAAATGCACATTCGGGGGCAAATATATAGGTTTAACCAAGTATAGTGATTGTGTTGTAATGAAAAAATCAGCTATACCTAAAAATTGTTTATATACGCACTATCGTTGAAAAAAAATGTGTCGCCAGTTGTTTCCATTAAAGCATCATGTTGGCTTTCCTACTCAATTTTACGCCCTGGAAATGGTTTCATCGGGATTTTCGAGATGGAATACGTACTCCTCTTCAGCAGATACGCTCATTTTCACGTGGTTTCGGAGATATGATTGGATTTGTAATTTTCGACCACGTTCGTTCACATTGCATTGTACGCGAAACATCACAGTAGTTTTTATTGAAAGTTATGCCGCTACATTTGTTGGTTAGTTATACATCTGAATTATATGTTCATCTTGTATTCCTGATGGTCTTTCCGGTGGAAAACGGCCACGTGGTTGTCCCTACCTAGTGTATGATGTAAGCATGCGTGGCACCTCCCATTATCGTCAACAACGTTCGTACTGTTTTGTTTATTGCTTATTGGTCATGCCTGAATGTAGCTCGCCATGTGTCACGCGAGTCAATGCCCAATTAGCTTACAGACTATGACCAAATTTTATACCCGCCATTTATCCGACGAAGACACCGATCCCCACTTCTACCATTTCAGCTGCAGCCCTTCCATATTCGTATCATGGACGCTTATGATTCCAATGACTGTTGGTTTTTGTTTTCGTCGGTTGCAGATTTCGCTGACGACTGCCAGTCTGTTTTTGGTCAGAACTGAAGGAGGTCATTATAATTTAACCTGAACGTTCCGAATAAAAGTTTGCTCTGATTTCTCTGTTGAATTTAACCGATTTGAAACTGTATGTTAGCTCGTATCTGTTATACTTGTATAGACCCGGAGATAACCCCGGTCTGCCAGCAGTACGATGTGTAAAATTCTTCTCAAAATCTTTGTCCACACTGTACGGAGTGCCTTAAGGATTAGTCTACCGTCTGCTTGGTGCATGTTATTAAGCTTGTTTGTTTGCACGCTTGTCGGCCTATGCTTTCCAAGGACCCCAAATGCACATTCTTCCGGCTTCCTCACGCTTGAAGGTCGAATCTTCAACCAAGGTGTTACTTCTGAATACCGGTGGCATTTAGCGCTGATCAAGACCTATGTAATTGTAATATAACATACATTTTCGGTTTCCCACAATTATCAGCATTTTCATTTTGCATCTGGTGGTCGTTGCGTACACGTGGGAAAGCGTAGAGTGCATGTACGCACGAAAATTGGCGAGCACCCTCTTTTAATTCTTCGCGGGTATATTTGTTTTCTGAAGTATGTTTTTGCTACTTTTTCATTTATTCGTTTAATTTGAATTTCCGTTTCCGCCGAAAATTTACAAGAACAGGTTTTTAGTTCGCTGGACGTTTTCGTCAGTGCTCTTTCCATCCTGATCAATCGTTTTGGAGAGAATAATTTTCGAAGCTGGTTCGCACAGCTGGAAGCCAATTTTGCGCTGATAAACATAACCATAGAAATAACGAAGTTTCATCACGTGGTCGCCGCTCCCACATCTCATGTCACAGACGAGGTGGATGACGATTTGGGGCAGCCGGACTCTGTCAAACCACACGAGCAACTTGAAGAGGCCATTATCAAGCGTACTGGCCTTTCGGATCGTCAACGCATTTGCCAGCTGCTGAGTACTACCGAGCCGGGTGACCAGAATCCTTCACAGATTCTACTCCATATGCAACTTCGTGCCAGCTCAACTCAGTCTGAGGGGTCTTTCCTGAGGAAAATGTTGATCCAATGGCTGCCTAGGGATATGCAAAATATCCTCAACGCCAACCCAGGCAGGAGGTGCGAGTATTTCAACTCTCGGCGGAATACCTCAACACAGGGGAGGTTCATCCAAAAAACCCACAGCGAGCGGATAGAGGACGGCGTAGGTGACCGGATGAGTTATCGCTGGACCGGATCGGACCGACGGGCGAGACATGGCAGTCAAAATGGAATGGATGACCAAATCGGGGGCGTGATCATTCCAACACTCGCAGGAATATCTGGACATAGCCGTGAAGTACTGTCAAGGCCCAAAGTGGATAGACGGAGGACAATACGAGCGACGGGATAAACCACCGGTCAACGAAATGTGGTCAACGGACGGGGAATTAAAGTCGATAAACCCCCGGATATAAGGCGTCAATCACACACATAAACTGAGCAGAAGTGCACACGACGCGTGAGCGGAAACCGGGAGGTGTTGTGGCCTGAAATCGTGATTCAAAATCGGGAACGCGCATGCAGCACTGTAACTAGCTAGTTGGACAATAAAGATTATGCTTTACTGGACGCCTTTCCGCTACACCAGGAGATGACGAGTCGTCACAGGGAATGTCAACCCCGATCAATGCTGTTGCCACCGGCACTATGGTAAGCGTGCTCGCTTCTGCCACACTCTCTGTTTTCCCTCCAAAGAGGATCAGAGAAACTGGCTGGCCAGCACGTCCCGGCGACCGACGTTACCGCCTTTCGCCGTCGTCTGGTTTTCACTCGAAACCGCGAATGGGAAGTTCGCAACCTCATCGATGTTGGTGCAGAGATCAGCGTCCTCCCACCGGATTCTCGCGAACGACTTACGCAGGCGCACTCAACCCTCCGTACAGCGAATGGTACGTTTATTTCCGTCAACGGCTGGCTTTCACGTACACTGAACTTAGGCCTCCGCCGCTCTTCCCGTTGGTTTATCATCGTCGCAGACGTCCAAATGCCAACCAATGGCATCGACTTTCTGGAGCACTTCGATCTACTAATAGACGCACGACACCACTGGCTAGTCGACCGTAAGACGAACTTGTCTGTTGCCGGAATTTCGACCAACGCGATTCTACTCAGGCCCGTGTACCGCTCGATCATCACGAATCCTCATGCTTCCTTGGTCGACCAATTCCTCGCCGCATTGAGACAGCCGACCTCGCTGCGCCGGTGGCTGGTGCAACGCAGCACCACATCGTCACCACTGGTTCGTCGATGTTCGCTAAAGCTCGTCGTTTAACACCGGATAAACTGAAGGTAGCACACGCTGAGTTCGAACACATGCGGGAGCTTGGCATTCTTCGACCGTCAGATAGCCCCTGGGCCTTGACGCTACATATGGTGCCGAAAATTTCGGGAGACTGGCGCCCATGTGGAAATTATCGCGCGCTTAACAATACTGTGGTACTTGACAGCTACCCCATTCTTTATATTCAGGATATCGCGACTAGCCTGGAGTACATCCATGTGGTCGCGAAGCTCGATCTGGCTCGCGCTTACTGCCAGGTCCCAGTCGCCGCGGACGATGTCGCCAAAACAGTGGGGATTGCAATATTCGGCTTATTCAAATTTCTGCGCATGCTGTTTGGTCTACGGAATGCTGCTCAAACGTTCCAGCGGTTTATCAATGAAATGATCTACACAATCAAAGGTTCGGGAAAGTGGAGGTGAATAACATCAATCCCCCTTCTCCGTCAGCAGCAGACGTACACTGGTCCACAGTTAGTAGCACGTTCGTATTGTACGAGCGGCTGCGTTGGAAGTAATGTTGCTCGCTGCAGACGAAAGCTTGCCACAAACAGTGTCTGAAAACCCAATCTTTCAGGAAAGGATCCAATTCCCCAAATGTACAGTTTTATTTGCTTTCGGAATGGCCTAACTCACTCCTGTTTGGGGTGACCCTCATAATCGGCACGATCATTTACCACTTCGCCACTCACGAGCGCTCTCTAACTTTGTGCCACATTCTGACAACCCGGCTCCACGTTCGTTTTGTAATCGGGACATCACTGTACTATCTGGATCTTCGTCCGGTCCATCTTTTGCCTAGTGCTTTCTGGTTTGTCGCAAGCCCTTTAAATATGATCTAGTTTGTGGCCATGTTGTCTTCGAATTTAGTGACCTAAAACAAGTCCTATTTGGAGGTCAGTTTTTTCTGTGTTCATGCGCTAGCCCCGGATGATCGGGTTGACCGGAAAGATACGAATTAGTCGCATATAATCCCTAGCCCATTGTTCATTATCATTGACCGTTGTTTCTTTATCCGCTGTTCCATTAGCCGTTATTCTGTTGTCTGTTTACGCGCCCGGACGCTGTAGGTTCAGTTACAACAGGTTAGCGGATTAATGGTTCAAGGATCTTGGATGCATGATAGGAGGGTAATCGAGCAACGGTTACAAGTCTCATCGCATTGTGAGCCTTTGAAGATAGTAGGGAATTTCGCTGATTTGCAGCTTTTTGGCAACGTCCCTAACGCAATAGGCTGTGTAAGCAGGATGTTTAGCGGATAGCTTACTTTACAGACCCACGAGACAGAACTAAATGGAATGTATAGTCTGTCCGGAGCAACGTGAAGTTATTCTTCCAAAGATTTATTAACATTGTATCCGCTCCAATATCTAACGTGGAAATTTTTTCAGAAGTGTTGACACTTTTGCCGCGGAGCGGTTCGGCACGCGGTTCGTGAACACAACGCAGTAGAAATCAGCTAGGACTTCAGAACCTTCACCATCTGAGCTGGTATGCCATTGCAGGCAGGTTAACAGGGGATGAAGGAGCTTTGGCTTCACGGGTTTTTGGAGCCAAAGTTATACAGGTTTTTGGGATCACTGACGAAGGGCTGAACAAAGCGTCGCCGGAAATTCAGTCCACCTTCCTTGACTGGCTTTGTGTACTGTTTGCGAAGTCGAGCGTAGAGATGATCGTCCATATCCTTTGGCGTTCCAAACCAAGTCCACACCAGACGTTCACCGCGGGCCAACATTTACGTTTGGGCCCGCATTTGCAGTTGCGGTTTCCAGCAAGTTGTGGAGCCGAACGTTGTTGAACATTCCATGGCTTGGCGAATGGTACCAGCAAAATGACCACATATTCCCTCAGCAAACGATAATAAATCGAATCGATCCCACGGGGCATCAGCCACGTGCATCCACTCACATTTTTCTGCAGTTCCCTTATGGATCGTTTGTTTTGGGAGTAAGCTGAAAAATATAAAGGGAGTCAAAAGCTATTAAGGTGTGACGACTGAAGCCCAACGAGGAGTTCATTGTCATGATGACTGTGATAAATTTCTTGTTATTAAAGACACAGGACGGGAGTGGTTTTCGCGCCATCTTGTATAACCAGTTGCATGTTCCGTAAGGCCAGCAGCTCCATCTACGATTATAAATGTTGCAGGTATTACACCGACAGGGCCTTTGTAAAATAAGCTTGGAAGTCAATTCGTGGCCCTTAAAAGCCGCAGATCACCTGGATATATGCATCTTAGGGAGGGGATATAACCGAATCCTAACAGGATTATTTCGCCGAGTTCAGAGCAGTGGCAGGGAGGCCGGTAAATTACATCAGCTAGCAATCTGTCTGAGTTGGATAGTGTAGTGGAGCACCAGATTTAGGAATGGCAGTGAAACTTCTGTGGGACGGGTGGGTAGCTGAGGGGAGTTACGAGGCATGTCTGTCATATTAGGCCCGGGATCAAGATGATTTGATGAAAGCCATGATTCAGTAATTTCAACGGTAAAGAAGTCATTCTTGAGGCAAAGCCCACGAGGTTCACTTAGTTTACTGATCAGACTTTGGGCAATGATGTCAGCACATTTGACAGAGTTTACTTGGAAGGAGTGGAGGTTACTAGAGTCGACAATCGGCCGGAAGTTTCGAAGGACTCTTGGCAGATCAGCGGGGTGACTGCTGACTCTGATTGAGTCGGGCAATATAGGTTACTTGAGACTGCAGGTCAACTGATAAACGACTAAGCGGGCAACCCGTGCTAGAACAACAGCTCCCAATTTCCCGCGCCCTTGGCTTAATATGTGTATAGCATTTTTAGGGGCACTTAAGGTAATTTCCTAGAACCGCGACCAGGATTCACCTAGTGTCAGGCTAGAGTTCGGAATGTACATTAAAATCTCCAAAAGTATATTTCCTAGCCTTATAGCAGACGCGAGAAATTTCCATTGATTAGTATCATGCGTGGTGCTGCCTTCACATATTTCAGGTGCATTCCTGATAATTGCAGTGCAGGAACGGTCGACAGTGGCTACATCTTTTGTGGCCTGGTTTCCCCGTTCTCACTCACTCCCGTGTATGTCACAGCAAATTTAGGCACTGCCGACAGTACGCAGTTTATAGGCCGTTGGGAGAACCTCCTCTATCCCTAAAACGTCTTGAGGAAAAAACCATGCAATTCTCGGTTTGTTTACATGGGTTAGGCCTGGTTACCTAGCAAGACGGGTGACGGAAAATTGAGTTTGAAGTTATAGTTGCATTTGGACACGGACAATTGGTCGGAGTTTGCGGTCCTGTTCATCGCGTGGCTGCATAGACGAATTGAAACGCCCTAGGAGGCCCTGCACCATGACAAATTCTAATCGACATCAGAATGTTTAACGACAAACGTGCCAGTACCTACTGGTCGTGACGGCGACTGGACAGCGGTCTAAGCTGACGCGTACGGTTATACATTCACTGGTTGCTCTCCGTTCAGGTGAAGTAGGCAAATGTTAGCTAACGTTGGCAGTGATATTAAGGAGCTGGCTGCTACCACATGCTGGTTCGCTAATTGCGGCCACTGAAGTGCCGGTGGTGCTCACATAATAAGCAAATGCCTGCCCTGATGATCGACAGCTATCGCAGATTAGTTGAGTGGAGGTCAATTTGTTCGGCCTAAGTACGTGTTGCAGCCCTAAGGAGACCCCGGCGCAAAAAGCACGAAACGATATATCATAACGGAAGCATTGTAACGCATGGATTTTGCACGTCTACACTCAGTGCGTGAACTACAAATGAATCGTTCGGCCTTTGTATAATATGATAGAGCCACAGTAGCCGAAAAATGTGAATAAAATTGTGACATTATCTAAGTGCTATGCTGCGCAAAACTGACAGTTGAGTATACACCTGCCAGAGGGGAAAACGTTTGCGGTAAATTATATATGGAAAAAGACGTGATTGTGGTTAAATATCATAGTCCTACAAAAACAACAAAAAGAGCAACATTTATCGTCAAATTCACATCACGCTGAAATCTTGATCAACAGATGGGTTTGGTTAATGGGCCATTGTAAATCTGCTGGTCAGTAGAGGAGGCGATTCCAGCGATTAATGCACGGGTCTGGGGTTAGAAACTCAAATCGTCCGGTTCCAGCGAGTTTGTCCGTTTCAGTATGCGGCGGATATTTTTTGGTCAATCAAGGGATCAATGGATCATTAACGGAGGTAAGAGGGGACGAGTTCTGAGTGTTTTGTGACACGATGCACGGTACCACAGAGCCAAGCGCGATGATGCCGAAGAGAAAAAATAGAAATTGATGTTAAAAACATGCTTCAAAACTGGAAACAGATCTAACAGAGATTACGTGCTCCGTAAAGGCATTCCGTACATTCTAAGTACTTTTGTTATTGCAAGGATATGGAGGCCATCTTCGGGGACCGATCATCTCATTTCTGGCAGTTTGCTTTGAAGGTGATGACAGCTAGCATACGCGCGCTTGGGGGCTAATTCCCCCTGACTGAGTGCACAAAGTGACAAAATGGCGCGAGAAAAAGCTTAAAAACAGTCTTAGTGTGTAGATTTTGTTAAGGTATGTTGCATTATTTTGAGATCGCTGTGCCTTGTTTGATCAGCGTTGAAGGGTAGTCTTATCTTTCACTATTTTTCTAAGAATAAACAGTATCAACCATTTTTATTATCACACCAACTACTATTACCGTTTCTTTTACTCTTATCCAGTCTGACCCCTGTACATTTCCAAATGTCAAAATAAAACATTCTTCTTCCATATTCTTTCTTCAGTAGCTCATAATTCTTACCATTCCTCGATGCGTAAACGATCATTTTGCTCCGACCCAACCAACGACCATTTGTTTGAGTGAACTCAATTCCGACTTATCGTTCTTCATTACTGAGCGGTGCTCAGTTGTCAGAGTTGTTGTACTGGCACTTTCTTTGTTTAATTTTTGAGGATTCTTCACATTCGAGGTGAGATATTTAATTTTCATGTATACTGATTCAATTAGTACCGTATTAAATCCAGTTTTCACGAGCGTCTTTTCATTAACCTTTTCGAAGATAGATTATCTTCTCTGCCGTTGGATATTGAGAGGGGCATTTTTGGATTAATCGATTACGCGTAACTCGTTGTGGAGCTTGAATCCTTAGCGAAAGATTCAATATAGTGGCCAGAAGGAATGCACGGTCAGCGACATAGTTTTGGAGCCTTCCTGGGAGAATAGTGGCAATTTCAACATAGCCTGAAGGCATGTGATCGACTCCATGGGACGCTCCTTCCGTCTCTGTTGTTGCAGGATTGACGGTTTTCGGAAAACCTTTGCTTTTTCGGCTGCTGGAGGGTGGTTTGCAAACTCTTATTTGCTAGTATATGGGCGGCACTTTCGACTGGAAGGGAACTCATTAAAAAAATAGCCCCATTGATTTTGTTGAGAGCTGCTGCATCAATTTGAGATAGCTGTGTTTTCTTTGATCAGTGCCGAAAGATGATCCTGCGTTTAATTATTTTTCCTTGAAAACACATTACATTAATCCTCTCTATCCTGGCACCAGCAACTGCGACCGTTTCCCTCACTCTTATTCCGTCCGGGCCTGTGAACTTTTAGACGTCACTATTAGACATTGTTCTTTTATATATATTTTCAGTGGCCTATAATTTTTATCATTTCTCGATGCACAGACTGTGTCTTTGCTCCGATCCAACCAACGACTATTTGTTTGAGTGAGCGCAATTCTGTTTCGTTATCTTTCATCACTGGACGGCGTCTACCCAGTAAACTCGTGGCCGACCAGACCAAGTTGGCCAAGTGGAGGCTTGGTGTCGGCCTGTACTTGTTACTGTACTGACCAACCAAGTAAGGAAAACTTCAGTGTATGACATATTTTCGTGGGACTGATATCGTAGTTAAATAATGACTATGTATAACCTAAGAACGATACCTCACACTCAATAAATATATCTGACTTCAGAATAGTTGTTTGTTTGTGTAAATTTTGTCCATCCAGGTTAGTTCGGTAGCTCCGGTCCATTTGGTTGTCACACGCCTTTGATTTATATGCTTTTCACGTTGTTTTTATGACGTTTCATGGACAATTGTAATAACATGTCGCATCGCCTTTATTGTGTGCGCGACATAACGCGCCTTTATAATTCGATAAAGATATACTAATGACTAAACCGAAGACTGCAATTTTCACCCGGTACGGCCCAGTTACGCTAGGCCATGGTTTGTCTTTAATTGTTGGTCTTTACACCCCCCGAAGCCCTCCGGTTAACACACTCTTGGTGCACCGCGAGTCTTGACTGAAGGTTATTTTGCCGCACCGCTACATATGATCGAGTACAGTGGCATCAACACTGTTGGTATTTCCTTCCGTACCATCCCTGTCACCTTGGAGAACGAGGGTATTTCATCAGAAAAGTCTAGTAGTTTATATTTTTGTTGGTTACTTCGAACTGATGACAACCAAGGTGAATAAGTAATGGGGAAACTTGGTGCCGTCTCATCTGTTGGGTCCATGCGCGATATGCACGGTTCATGTGGGTCCTGAGGACAATATATCAATCAGTTGTTACAGCGAATACTACGACAACAGCCTCATCTATTCTTGATGCAGTGAGGTTATTCCTTATTCAAGTAAAGTCCATCACGGCCGCAGTTCTGAGGTTGTTTATCATGTTGTTGAAACCACTGGTTGCCGACTTACTTTACGTAGCGCATGTTTCATGTATTACATGAATGCTTCACTTCACATAGTCACACTGGTAGTTTCTTCCGGTCTGTAATTCCCTTCTGCTGAGAAGCTAAGTGGCCGCAACGAACGACAACTGTTCAAAAAACAGGTATCAGAACTTTGAACCTAAAACAAGGAGGTGGAGTGACTGCTGCACAAGTCGTTAGGCAAGCTCGTAATTCTCGACGTCATGATGAACAGTGTAATGGCCTTTATCAACAACAGGCCACCGTCGCAATTGCAATCAACCGTCTCCTCCCAACACGGCAACTTTTGCTTGTCAATGTGAAATTTGGAAAGTCTTTCGGAAATTAACAGTGGTCTGAATAACGAAGAGGTCCGAAAGGATTTCGTAAGCGATTTGCGCAATAGCTTCTAATAGTGCGGATTTTTAATCATTTTTGATCTCAGTTTGTTGTGCAAGATGAAAACGTATTACTAACCACGTACACTGCTTGCAATATCAAGAGATAGTGAGCCTTTCTTTTATTTCCAGTTTTTGCCATTTTCAAGCCGTCGTGTTTAACATGTCGATTATTGTTTTTGTTTCATACTGTCGAACCCTTGAGGTTGTTCACCGGGGACACACAGTTGATAAGTGTACACGAAAGATAGGTAGCTATGCTTATGCTCAGCCACTGGAAATGAAGATAAACTGGCTTTGGACGAACGAAAAGTGTGGCCCAGTGAACGTTAACATTTCCCAAACTGTTATGAGTGGCGGGTTATTTTTATTTTAACCCCCTAAAAGACGCCGTCTTGTGCGGTCAAAAATATATTCAAAAAGATGAGGGGACCATGTAACATTTCACCATGAAGTGTTTCCAAATGGTCAAAGGGAGAAGGTGAAAGATCCAAAGGCCCATACTCGAAGGTTTATCGCAAAAGTGTAAGAATGTGTGGATTGACGAATGTTATCCAATTAAAAGAACGATTAGGAACCGGATGACGCAAAGAAAATACAAGCGGTGGAAACCAAAAGAAAACATGAACAGATACAGTATATTGTTAATCCACGAATGAAGTTGGTTCAAGTTAACCCCCAGCATATACAGATACCACTTATTTTGCATCATATCACATCTCTTACTCAGGACAATGTACTAGATTTGGATCACCAGAAGAAATTGTGTCGAATTGAGGCATGGTGGTTCCTGGGCATGCTGCTACCACTGCGTGTACAACACCTATCATGTGAATATTCACCCGATATTTTTGACTCGGCGAAGCCTTGTTTGTTGCGAGTCTTAATGATTCTTGTTTTGGCTCAACCTGTAGATAAATTTAAGTGAAAACCGTTGGTGTACAATGGACATTTCTCAAAATCATGGTTTAACTTTAGGTGCCAGGTGATGGCCTGTAATGCAGTCGTGCAAAAACCAGTTCTCCGAAAATACCGTTTTATTCGCCTTCACAATGACCTATCTCATTACTCTTTTAAGTGACCTCCATAGTCGGCACGGTTGTATGCTACTTCGCCCTTCACGAACGTCCTCAGCCTTGTGCCAACTCCGGGCACTCAGCCTGACGCTCTTTCTTTAATTGGGACATCAATATACTGTCTGGATCTTTGTCTGGTCCACTTCTGTCCTTGTTTTCTGATTGGTCGCAAACCATTTAAATGTGGCCCATTTGCGACCGTGTTGTCTTCGGATCGAGTGGTATAAAGTAGCTCTGTCCGAAGGCCTGTCTTTTCTCTGTGTTTATTCTTTAGCATTGGGTGGTTGGGTTGACCGTGAAGATACATATTAATCGTGCATACCTAGTAGTCAG
The DNA here is from genome assembly GCA_013368495.1 of Paragonimus heterotremus. Lineage (NCBI taxonomy): Eukaryota > Metazoa > Platyhelminthes > Trematoda > Plagiorchiida > Troglotrematidae > Paragonimus > Paragonimus heterotremus. The sequence continues at coordinate 41,734 of LUCH01003576.1, read as the reverse complement.
TAGTCCATTACCGTGGAACGTCGTCCCGTTATCTACCGTTTCACCAGCTGTTATTCTGCTGTCTGTTTACGCGCTCGTAGGCCGTATATCGAGTTACAGCAAATGCATTTTTCACAAGAGGTTGATTTTTGATGCAATGAAGCCTGTCTGTTTGCAAGTCTTGTCGATGCGTGGTGACTTCAAATATTAACCTTTCTTTAAGAAAATGATTTGTTGTGAAATTCTGATGTTTCTTTTTCTGATGTTTTTGCACCGCTTTTCTTTATTCCCTCTCGTTTCCCCATTGTTTGGGTTTTTTATTTCAGACTGTTCTTTATTCAAGCAGCCTTTCCCGTGAAGAATGCTGGAGTCGAATATATACCAGAATGGTTGCTGCTGGCTGTAATCTTTGATTCTATTATACCGGTTTTTCATCTAAAACTTACAGATCCTGTTTCTATCGCGTTACCTATTGCTTCGGTGTTAAGTTCTACGTTTACAGCGATTACGTAGAAATTTTTTGCAGTAAGTCGTCCGTCTCCTGGATATTTTGGATAGTTATTCGATGCCTGCCCTGCCTATCCCTATACCTGTCCGCGTAGGGTTGGTTGAAGGCGTTCACAGTGAATGCTTCACGACAAAGAGGATCCTGTTAAATTGATTTACAGGATTTAGCTGAATAATATCGTTCGGCATGAATGGAAGTCGGTGAAACCTTCGAAGTAATGTCAGCAGTCCGTATGCGTTGGATTACGCGGGATCAAAATTGCTTTGATAATTGAAGCAAATAGCCTGGAATGTACGAAACGCACTGTCAGCGTGGTTGGTTGAGTCAGTCACTACTCTGGTCAACTGTGGACCAACTCAGGCCTACTCAGATGACTGTGGCCAGAGGCGGGCTGACTCGGTGTGCTTTATAGGTAGTTGTCAAATTTTCTGTATGTGTATATTCTTTGTTCACTTTATGATAACTTTCCACATTCGAGGTGAGATTTGCTCCTCGTACACGTGGATTTTATTAGCACCGTGTTAACTTCAGTTTTCACCACTGTCTTCCCATTAACCGTTTCGAAGATAGGTTATCTTCTCTGTCGTTGGATAGTGAGAGAGACATTTATTGGATCAACAGATATGGTGTAAATTAGTGTGAAATTGAATCGTTAGCGAACGGTTGAATGGGCGTGCCTAAATAACCTTCACTTAGTGGACATACACATCGCTCGCGCATCTCAAGATTTTCAGATGGTCGGCTCATTTCTGTCGGCGACGGCAAACCTGCCGCAGTGACAGACCAAAAAGACCTTTAAATAGATTTTCGCTATCTTCGGCTGATAGAGCCATCTATCTTATGACACTCTGCCCAGCAAATTCTAACTGAAACGTTCCTTGAATGTTACCTTCCGAAAAAGCCACCCACTTGCTCACGTAGCTTACACGCTTGGACATTTCCGGCGCAGCAAGCGGGACGCCTCTGATTCCGCACCCGAGGACTTCTCTACCGGCGTGCCGTTCTTTTCTGGTTTTCAATCTTTGGTTCAGTACTCACGAGCTTTTGGAACACGGCACCTAATATGAATTCCCATGCCCTTGCTTGAGAAATCATCGAAGTCAATTCATGCCTGACGAGCTTAATGTTCCAACTCCTCCGAGGACAGTCCGTAGACCTGCACAACCGGTAACTAGGCAACTGTATAAGCTGACTGTACAAAAATGGTGTTGGCCACGTCCATAGATTCGAAATGGGATGCCATTCGGTGACACGGCGTCATACAGGTGCTATACAAGGCGTGACTCGGAAGTCGACAAGAACTACTGAGTAAACTGAACCCGAAAGCCACTCTGTCGTTTTCAAAGTTAATATCTGAACTATCCGCTAAAAATGAATACGTTCTTAGGAAGCACGTATGAAGAACTAACCGAACAAATAAAAGGCCAGAAAAAACACTTCGGGTAAGTAGATGCCATACCACACTCTGCAACATTCCCGCTTGTTTCGGCACGCGTCATAACACATCATGCTTCGGGACATGGTGACGCCCACCATAACCGAGCTTTAGACAACTGCCATAAAACCTATATGATTTGATCAGGTCACTGCGTTTTAACAAATGAGAAGGGTCCGCTGAATCATTCTGTAACCTGGCGTCGTCCCGACGATTGGGCAACGAAGTGCACATGCTCTGTAATCTTGCTGCCACGTGTGCACAGAGAACAGTGGACTGGATAGTTTTTCAAGCCGATGGCCGTCACGCTAGCATGGCAACTGAGCCTCGCATAGTTCTCGGAACCCCGAACCTACTCATGAAATGAGAACCAACAAAAATGGGATAGGCCCTAGCTGGATCCTTCGAGACACGACGACCAGAAAGGGGTTAATCGTTAGGAGTATACAAGTCATCAGCATCGTGGACTGATTGTTCTAATACTCTTGATGTTAGGTTCTGTAGCTAAAATACTGAAAAGCAGTCGTCCCGTCAGTGGTTGCATCTTCACTGTTTTATTTGGTTTGTCGCGCTGCAGAAAGCGAAGCAATTATGAGGATGCCGCACCTAAAGTTGTCCCAGGGTCTGTGTTTTTCAGTGGGCTTTAACCTCCCGGCAACTTCATATTCTTGATGGGCTTTGGGCAGTCGCTTATCCTCCGTAGTCGAGTGAACCGCTGATCAAATGAATGTATGCCACCTGAGCGGGTGTTGTATATGACAGTCATCTTCTTCGAAAACTGAATGGGGCAACCACCATATTGTCACTCGGTAAGGCGATATAGACGTAAGTCCATGTTCGCCTCCGATGAGACTATGAGGAACAAGTGATAATAACAGGAGGACTAGGCATCAATAGTGATAATAATATATAACTAATGATGAACCGTGAGCGAGTACGATATCAAACGGCGGTTAGTGCGAAATAACCGGACTTGATGGATGCTCGGTTAATCGAAGGACATGCTACAGGGGCCTTCATATTTACGACGCACCCGTATATACTGGTAATAGTATACATGCACATACATACGCATCAGAAGCAGGGCGTTCTGACAGAATTTCACCGTCCTTGGTGGCCATGTTAGTAAGAGCCAGCAATCATGACACCTCGTGAGCGTTGAGAAAAGTAGTAATCTCAATGACTTCTTCCGAAAGGGTGTTCCATAACGGGCAGGCTCGGGTAACAAAAATGAGTTATCCGCAGTGCTGGTGACCAGCTGTTGTGATAAGTTTTAATGTGTGTTATCTTCAGTTGACGGTCTCTGCCGGCTGGAGGAAGCTTCGTTCCCGGTGACCCTTTGCGATCGTGTTTTCCCCTAACCGTCTGGGAGCCAATATGGAGGGGTTTAGGAGCCTCAGTCGGTTTCTAGAAACCTACAAACCTTTACGTTACACTGCACTACTTAGATTCAAGGGTGGTTTTGTCTTCTTTCCGGTATGAAGCGCATGCCTCTTTGTTTACCTGCAACAGAATTCTTACGACAGAACCAGAGGTGCGTAGAAAATATTCCACTGGAATTTTCCAAATTATTCTACAGTAGGTTACCAGACCACAGTCAGCTTTCTTTGCCGAAGCCAGCGGACGGACTCTAGAGCAGAGGTTTAATGAACGTAGAGTTCTAACATCTTTCTCTTGGAGAAAAGCAGTAAACGGTTGTTGACTAACCGGTTGGAATTCTGTGCTTTCGTGCTCTGAATGCAGGACTTTTGACTTACTAACTTTGAGCCAAAGTTTGTCGCTTATTGACGATCGTCCAGATCCCGCTGTGGAAGGGAAGTGTTTCTGAGAGAGCATACTACACGCTGCAGTGATGTTGCCTACATACGAAAGCAGTGGGTGAGTTGTTCACAAATTACGGGAACAAAAACAACCCAGTATGAATCCTTGTGGGGGCTCGAATATTTCAGACAACCCATCCTAGACCCCGGCATAATGAGTCCTCCTCGATATGTAGTGTTGAATATTTTTGCATAGCTGGCTGCCGAGACAGCTGATATTCTACACAGTACAGGACGGCCACTTACCTGGTGGAAGGTCCTAGTAAAGTCCGGGAAGACAACGCATACTGGGTAGCGCACTTCCGCAGCCGTAGCCCAGCGGTTCACTGCTACCAGCAAGTTAGTGGTGTACGAGTAACTTTGTCGGAACCCATGCTGATGGTTTGTTAGGAGTTTAATACCGTGCTTTTCATTACCTGAGGGACATACACAAGCAGTGCCACTACGTCGATTCTGTCACGGCCTTTTTAGATAGGTGAGAAAACAATGCTTTTAAAATTTGGGGGGTACCCGAGATATGCGAATGTGAGAGCAGAGTGGGTGGTAGGCTCTCCGGACTTGGCGACTTCTCGGTCTTCAGACTTAAAAACTTAGCTGCGACACTACGCCTCGAAAAGTCAGGGGGGGATTTCTACATCAAAGACATGACTGGGGTCCGCTGGTTGTCGTGCGCAATGTGGGCCATAATAGGCGGAGTACCTCGACAGTCTCATGATTAATAACTCACAGGGCAGACGGACTCACTAGTGATGACACGGCTGTTCGGGGTTGTTTTTACAAACGCAACGTCTCCACGGAACCGCTTGAAACGGTTTAAAATGGCTTCTGCGAAAGCGAGCCGACGATTGCGACGATCTGTGCTTATCAGTGTTACTCTCCAGTTTTCATGTGTTTCGTAACCTCTGTGTGCGTCGTCGGCACCAGATAACAAGAAACCATTCCGCAGAGCCTTTCCCCCGTGTATAATGCATTTTGTGTCAGGTTTTCTACGGGGCCGACTTTTGATCTATTTTAGGGAAAATAAAGATGCAGCTTCCGTAATTACTTTGTCTAATCTGTCAGTGATATAAACGCAGTGTTCTTCTGTGCAGCAAGTGGTGCTGTAGAGCCATGGCGTTTCCGTCAGACGTTTTCGCATAAACTGGAAGTCGGCTTGGAGGAAGTATCCAACAATCTGCCCAGAGTGCCGACTGGCCGTTGGTCGCACGTTTGTAGCCAGCACATCGCTGAGCACCTTCCATTAGGCCGACCCAAAACATGAGATTACAGAACTTCGTAGGCCCTGAATCAGAAGCCAATCTTCTGACGAAGGCATCGTTTGGAAGGTTAAGATTCCGGGCGGTTAATATCCGACTGACTTTAAGTGCGGCTGTTGGTGAGTAGCGGTGTGTGGATCCTGGGACCATTCTGTTCAGAACGAAGGTGGTCTGTGCGCCGTGCGGAGGATAGCCAAGTTTATTCAGGGGGCTGAGACAGCGTAAACAAGTAGGGGGTGTTAATTTCGGTTGTTGGTCGCCGAACATTTGACGCAGGCGGCTACTTTGACACGGGCCCCCGAAACCAGCGTAGTTTCCCCGATACTCACGCAGCTGCGGGTTGAGTGTGTATCATGAGCTGAGTCTTTTGTACCTCGGCTCTACTCGCTGGCAACGCCACGATCTTTGCCCCTTTCTGGGAAACCCATAGACCTATGTTCTTCTTACTCGTGCCACTGTCTCTTTCCGGGTAAACCACGCGGGCTTGATTGTCGGCATCCTTCGCTACTCTACTCGCCACTGCCTTGGGCGATATGCCTACTAGTCGAGGGCCTCCAATCGATTGGACAAAGTCACCGACCTCTGTGTTCTGTCCAACTTTTCCCACTCATGGTACGCTTGGATGGAGGGTAGGTACGTCCTGTCCCCGCTCTCCCGAAACATATTAGCCGGGTGTTGATCCTGCTTCCACCCTTTCGTGTACTTTTCTAGGAGTGAGATGTGAGTACACGGCGGACCCGGATTTTGTTTTGGAAGCAACAGATCCTTTGGTCACCAGATCAAGGGACCTCCCATGTCAGCGTAAACTGGAACTAAAAATTCCTCTCCACGTTGTCTAAGTGAATGTAAAGGGCCTCGTCCGGCATCATCCGTTGTCTTATCAAAGACTGCATGACACGTCGAACAGTGCAAATCATGCGCCCTCATGTTCCACCCCAGTGACTAGCAGCGGAAGAATTAATGTGTCAATCAAAACCACAAATTACCGGAGCCCGGTGGATTTTGTCTTGTTTGAAGTCAAGTAATTTCCTTCTCCTCTCTGATTCCATGCCTACGAGGTTGTAATACTCGGAATTAGTGTCTTCAAATAGCCCTAAAAATCGCACTCAGATTGAAACCTCCAACACAAGTTATAGGGAAGTGGCCTCGTATCAGTTACAGTAAGCAGTTCATATTCATGAGACAAGAAGCCGACTTCATGGGAATACAATAGTATAAAAGAGATCATAGTCACCCATTGGCCAATCGTATTGACACATACAAGGTAACAAACCGTACGTTAGCGAACAGCGGAAGGCATAACACTGAAGCTGTTTATTCTTGATGTAGCACCTTCAACGCGACGTCTGAATTTGTCCCTGACTAAATCTTCTGTTGTGTCGGGGTTTGGATGAGCTTGGATCGGGTAGGTTTTCACCGCAGAAGTTGGACCCATTATCGCTGTGTGTAACTTCTGGCACACTTTGACGGCCAGTGGATCTCATTGCGGCCATCAAAAATGAGTTCTTTGATGCCGACAGTGCTACTTCCAAATGTACAGCTCTTGTCATTAAACAAATAAAACAATAGCCATATTTCTTGAAAATGCTCCCCCCAGTCGGAACTTCCAGAGCTCCAGTATAATTCACGCCACAGGCTGTGGGGTTATCAGGTGGAAGTGGGGCCATCGCTTGTTGACACATCGTTGCTGACAACATTGCACTTCAGACGTTTTAGAAGCACATGGCTCACATTATTTATGCCGTTGACAACCCAACGCCCCCCTTCGGATACACGATGAAACGTGACTAATTTCCATGTGATCTTCAGTCTCATGATCGTGTCTGGTTACCACATCTACAACAACCCCACGGTACGACAGGGTAATCATTCGGGTTCCATGAGGTAATCCGGTTGAAACCCTCCCGCTGGGATACGACGTCGTTTGTAGCGACAGACTTTAGTTGGGACAGCGTACCCCATCGAAATTTAGAGTGTTCTGCGCAGTTCTTACTAAAGGCGCTCTGCTGTTTCAGTACAACGATGGGTTCACACGACCGATTCCGTTCTAACTTACGCGAGGGACCCAACAAGAGAGAACACTGTCGACCACCTTTCATATATATGATATAATTCCTGAAAAGCATTAACTTTTGTATTGCCCGAAGTAGGGAGTGCCAATGTGAACAATGTGAAACAAGCTTCACTAACCATTGCGCGCTTCCGAGAGTGGCAACTGCCGGCATCTTTCTCAACTGCAGCTCTTTCGCCTGGAGTTGTTTGGGCAGCTTGTCGGGCGGTCACGAATTGTGTAATCCCCACAGAATTATCAGGCCATTCGCCCGCGTGTTTATCTCTTGAGAACAAGCATCACAGGTTCCACGCGAAGTTAGGTCCGCCGAGTCCAACTCAGACGGAATGTGTCGTCATTGACAGTCCTTGGTATGGACGCGAACTGATTGAACGCGGCTGGCTAAAATACTGATAAAGCGAAAAAAGGTTTCTCGGGTACTCTTACACGAATACTGAGTCTACCAAAGGTGTGTTGTCATCAGAGAAAAGCCTCGGTTCATTCGTTATAAACCTTATAAGGTTGGCAGCCAGTGCAGCAACTGTAAGTTCTAGCACCAGGCTAGACAAGAACTTTAGAGGTAAAACCTAGGATTTTCCTATCAAGGAGAAGTAAAATTTGCTACCATCTTTTAGAATGTCCTGGAGGTAACCAACGACTTCATAGAACGTCTTAAAGGCGCCAGAAAACATGTTACTTAGAGCGCGTTGAAGTCTTCCCGTAGGATCTGATACAGCGTAGTGCAACAACTGAGTCTGTCTTCGCTACGCCCCTCGACCACCTTTCATACTCACCTTAGTACCTTTCGTCCAAGAATAGCCCACCTGATATTCGAGCCACATAATCGCCAAAGTGACTTCCGGCCTCGAAGTAGAAATAGAGCAAAGTACCCCAACGGGTCGTACACCGATGCGATACAGGCCGCCAGGCGCCACCAAGAAAATGGCTTTTTCGATAAAGATACGCAAAACCTAAAAGTCTTCGGATACGTGGCATTGTACGCCAAGGGCCTCCTGGTGTCTGGGATCACCTAGGTCGAACTTCGTTGACACGGATGTCGTTTCGTTCGGTGGTATATCCGCCAGCACACAAATGTGTGGTATACATCCACATCATCAACTTAAATCCACCTCAGGGGAGCATTTGACGCCAATTAGATACTACAGGTCTGTCAACCTCCAGTGCATCCACTGATACCAAGCAGTCGCCGGCGCAAAAATATTGCTCTAAGATTTGACCTGCCAGCCTGATAAATCGATGCCTGGTGTCGATTGAAGTTTTCTTGATCATACATGGTGCGTAGAATGGCGAAGAAGTAGCCCCGAAAGGATGGACCATAATCTTATAGGTGTCCAGCGAGTCAGACGAAGTCACCGCTCCACCGGGGGAAGCTCAACATCCACCTATCCTTTTCAGGAACCTTCACCTGCAAAACATTTCCTCTATGTCTGAGGACAAGGCTAGTTAACCCTGTCGGGGCCGTAACAATGCAACAATTAGGCTGTCCGTCATGGCTTGTCCTTACGACGAAACTGTGCTCCAGGAGATCTCCTTGTGTTTTGCCGCGCAATCGAGCACTATTCGCACTTACTCAGGTTTCTTCGAAGTAAACACCGGGCGGTAGGTTAGATACCACCGACAAAGGGTCTATTCCTACCGGTGTCAACGGTCAAGATAAAACCATTGATCACGCGATCCAATAGTCTCGTTATGTTCACGTGCTATTTTGTTTTTGTGGAAGAGTCTCTTACCCAGCAAATTCTACCGTTTTTGAGCCATCCATCGGTTAACAGGAATGCTTACACTGTCGGACCGCCACGACAAGCCAGTTCCATACCAACCGTCCTTGAGCGTCTCAGTGAACTGTACGATATGCGTAACTGCTCGATCATCACAAGAGTTAACCACTTGAGCAGACAATCTGCGCTCGACAAACTCTATGTCGACCGTGCGCTGAACCAATCGTTCTAGCCTAGGACCCCTTGAACAATGAACTTCAATCTTGCTATTTTATCGAGAACAACATGGAGTCTCTCAAAGTTCAACTCAAGATGGTTTTCACAGTGTATGATTGACTCCCGACCATTGCCCGATTATCCACTACCAAGTGTGCTTCCAGCACATCGCATCATACTAGTAGGCCGACCATGTCTTTCCCAATAAGATAATAGGCAAACCGGCCAAATAAGGCTAACGCCGGACCTCCTTCTCAAATACGGTTTTCACCCATCCAACCGGAAGACTCTTGAAAGTAAACGCATTGTCAACCATGACCCTGCTTCCACCATCCAGCGACCCAACTTCCAAACTCAGCTCTTGATACTTAGTATTATTCATCTTATTTAATGTAGGAGTGCTGAGCATTCACTCGCATGCTGGCAGTCCTTATCGCTCAGCTGGAAACTCATTTAAGAGTGCGGTATCACAACCATTATTTAAAGGGCATACGTTTAAACTGTTCCCTGTACCCAAATTAACTTGGCAGGCAGGAAGCAAAGACGAACTCCTCTATCATGCAGACAGGTGGCTCCGCAGCTTGGCTCCTTCACAGCGGGCTCAAACCCCCAAGGCGACGGGTCTGCGTGCTTTAGGGTATGATGTCATTCTCCAGATAGAGGCAGTGAACATTGTGCATGGACACTGCAATACCTGGTTGTGTTGTTTGGCAATAGATTCGGCGATTCAACGATCGATACACGGGTTCGAGGCAGAGGCCCAAGGGTCCTGGATCCAGTCGGTTTTTCTTGTTCAATTTCAAGCGGGCGTCTGTTGATCTGAAAGGCATTCGTGGAAAACAGGATATAGCACCGCTCTTGGGAATTACAGCAAATATCACAAAACAAGCTAACATTACTCGTATAAAAGATTTTTTGGAAAATTCTAGTCAAGTAGTGATTTGAATCCGTCACTAGATGCGCTACTGCCGACCTCAGCAGGAAGGCTTTTCCAGAAGTTTACAACCCTATAGGAAAATAAATACTGTCTGAGAAAGGTCCGAGGACGAAGCTTGAACAGCCTCATGTTATGTCCACGTCGACCGTCACCATCCGCTACAGTGAAGAACTGATCAACGAGGCCTACTCTAAAAAGAATGTGTGAAAATTAAATCACCGCGGAGCCGTCGAAATTTAAGTGGGTATAGGTCAAGAATTTCAAGTGGGGACTCGTACGCGACACTACTAAGGTCCGTGAATGGTTTGGTAGCCACGCGCTGGACACGCTCAATGGCTAGGATGTCCTTCTTCCGGCCGATGTAAACGACCTGATTAGCATACTCTAAGAGCGGTCTTAT
>LUCH01003576.1:3925-28675 GCA_013368495.1 Paragonimus heterotremus | reverse complement strand
GCCCATGCCTGAAGAGTCAGTCTCTGGAATGGCGACTGCGGAAACGGCCTCTCTGCCGTATTTTCTGAGCTGCCATGATTAGACTCAGTTTTACTCCGCTGCTCTCGGCTCGCTCTCTCTTGCCGAGAGCGATCAAAACACACGCCTTTCAATTGGGCGCTGTCGGGTTTCAGAACCGTCGTTTTCCCCACTGCAATCTCAGGACTGAGCATGACTGGCAAGGTTACCGAAAGGCCCAGTGACCGTTTGGTTGTCTTAGCGCGGAGCCTGCTTGCCAGTACAAGGTTGGCAACGTCTGGGGGGAATGACGAAGTTAGGACTAATTTTGCGAGCTCGGTTGGAGAAGAGGTTTAGGGGAATCGACCCCATAAGACAACTCTCCTATCTCTGAGAGCTCTCCCTCATATTGGCTGCTGCTTCCTCTATCTGCGCGGTTGATAGGGCAACTGCCTTCTTGGTGGCTGCAACCCCAAGGAGAGCGATCGCTATGTACTCATTTAAGGACTGAAGTTCCAATTTCATTTCTGACAAGGTTTGTTGGTACTCCTCCAGCCTAGTCTCCATGGAAGAAATGGAAGAGCAAACTGAGCCAGGCAGAGTCTCGCATTTACAGCCGCGGGTTTTCTGCATTGCTTCACTTTCCGTGGAGTGCGCGTGAACAGCCAGCGACAAAGCGCAGCCTTGATTGTCATCGAATCTGAAGCTGGTGCATATGAAGTTTAGAGCTGAAGAAGAAAGAAGCTTGTACTGGTGTTCATGTGGGCCAGTGCATTTGAAGTGATACCACTTTTGATAACGGTAACACTGCATGTCGTTTTGTACGGACATTTTGCACCCGTAGCGGCCGAAAATGCTCACCGCCGCAGCGAGTGTTTGTTGAGTCCCACTACTATTAGATCTGACCCGATTCATTGTCAAAGGCCACAAGCAGTATACGATATAGAACGGATATAGAAACAGATACAATTTAACCAAAAAATTTCAATCGATGTGTTATTCGGTGACGAATAACTGTAAACGTATGCATTTGTTTGATGCTCACGGCAACAATAAGACGAAAATAGGAATAGATAACAACACCAGGACAATCTGAATCAAATTTCGAGCTACCCGCGTTTGTCCTTATAACCGCACGTCGTCCCTCTAATGAACTGGTTTCGAAAGGTCTGCACGTCAGCAAACAATGATCATCACCACATGCTACGCACTGGGGTGACTCATTTACCATTCCAACGACAGTTGACAAACGGGGTGTTATTCAGTGAGAATCCTGGAGGAAGCGCGCGGTCTCGTTTCCGCTAATGCGGCCATAGACTAGTTGAACGATGAGGTGGCCGTGCAACTGATTGGAAGCCGAAATTCGCCTCTGTAAATGCTTAAGCAAGTCATTGAAAGAAGACTCCCGGCTGGGTTTATGATAGTGTCAGCCATCTCCGCCCGCTTCTGCTGCATTGGGCGAGAAGGTCTATCCACGATAGGCTGAAGGTTGTTTGGACAAACCAACTCCTATGGATGGCTTAGTTGGAGTAAAGTCAGCTGACATCCTTTCATCTGAGTGGCTGAACGTTTAAGGCTCTCGATATCACGCACGGAGATCTTCGGACCGCTAAATACGTCCATGGTGACGGCCTGAATAATTTTTTGGGTCCTTCCAAATGGTTGCCTCAGTATTCTGGCCGTCTGAATGAATCCTTTTTCGCTGGGCAGATATGCGCAATGTTGGATAGCTGTTTTCTTTCGATCAACACAACATTAAGTCATACATGACAACTTCTCTCGTTCGTTACTTAACCTGTTGGCCACATTAAGCTCAAAATTCTGCACGAAGCTATGGAGCATTAAGATTGACCCTCCGAAGGGTTCTACCTCTACTGTTGGAAGGCCAACACTGATAGCTGATTTGCGCGTATATCGCCGTATAAAGCCCCTCTAGAATTCATAAGAATAAAGTCTGTGTGGTTAGCTAGAAGTGAGAACACTCGCATCCGTCCTCCCAAATGGCTCGTCAATCTCACTAAACACTGACCTTTCCTTCGAACCCCTACAAAGTTCGCATTATGCCCCCATAAATTTTAGCTCATCTTCCTTCGGATATATTTTTCCTTCAAGAAGCCTCTGGTCTATCAGCAAATGTCGCTCAGGTGGACACCGAATTATAGCTGGGGATATGTCTAGGGGTTTGGATACACACTCCGTCCTCTCCCATGGGACTACCACTGTCTTTACACCTATCCCAGAGCATGGTCCCTGCTTAGCTATAGAGGGTTCAAGCATAACACAACCATATGAAACAGCAGAAAATTCATCAGTCCCGGACACATTTCGGTTAAACATAAGAAAACCTTTAGAAAAAAGGCAAAGACTAAAACGAACGGAGATGAAAATATCGGAAACTTTTAAATATGTTTCGATATCTTCATCAATATGGGTCACTTAGCGGTTAACAGTCACATTGCTGGAGATAGAAAACATGACAGTCCGTCAAAGATATGGGCATAGCAGGCACGCCAAATGATACAATTGTCCTTGGTAAAGCTTTGAGTGACCGGTAATCTAAAGAACGCCTCCGTGTTTCACGTGTGTCACCTTCAATTATCAGTCATTGTAAGTACGAACCGCAACATCCATGCAATCGGCAGGTAGATTCCATCTTCACGGAAATGGGTCTAATAACGCTCAGTCTACTTGCACTGTCGTTCAATAGGATGGACCTAGAATAGTCGCGTCTGTAAGCGACGAGCGTCCATCGCTCCTGAGCCCGCTGGGCACCTGATTCGGATACAAAAGGGAAGACGGGCGTATTGACGATCTTTTTGTTAGTAAGGCGCTAAGGTACAGGGAAATCAGCATAAATTAAATAGAACAGGCTATCGACAGACCTCAATACTGAATCTACCAGGTCTACAAGCTCCGAGACGAACGGTTCACGTGAATATGATCAAACGGAACAGTCACGGAATGGCGGAGCGATCGAGCGTAAATGAAAACAGGATGCATTAAAAATATGTCCAGCGATGAGAATCGGGGAAGAAATGCCAAGCAAAACAAGTTTACGCAAGTAAACGATATTCAGAGTTTGTGATACAGCAAGATAAGCGTTCGTGATAGAAGTGATTTGTCGCGTGCGTAACATGAATTGTCGTGTCGGTCTTTGCAAGAAGGGATTGCAGTCACTACCAAGAAGGTTTCGTATGTAAGAAGAATGATCAACGACGAGATACTAAATAAAGCCAGGAAGCGTGGTCGACATCCTTCCATAAAACACATGACAATCAACACACTTAACACAAGCACCTACTCTTCTCGTCGGAAGAACGAATTGATTACCAGGTTTCTACAGCCAAACTGAACACGCGTCGAACGACTTCATGGCTTCGCATCATGCCAAACGTCGGATGACAGACGTACCAGACAAACTTTGAAAATTACAACAAACGTAAACTTGTTTAGGAAGAATAGTTGACGCTTGAATGGACCCTCTTGTCATATTTCATCTTTTTCAGGACGAACAATTCACAGGACAACCAACGTATGTATCACTGTGGGTGGTAACTCGATGGGTATTTTATGAAGCACAGCCGTGTGGTCGACTACAGGAGGCTGTTGCATCTCTGTCGGCGGTAATTATCATCCTAAAAGAGCGTTCGCTGTCCAGCCGAATCGATTCAATTTACTTTACTTACGAGGGAGACTATAGTGGCAAGGTGTAAATGCTTCCGGTGACATCAGCAAATTTCGAAAGACGAAGACATTATAGGACTGAAGCCCTACGTGAACGGCTAGAAGTTGTGGGGCTCTTCTATACTTATTAACGTTGCGACAGCCCGTTTGTATCCAAGCTAAGCTGGCCACAGAAGTGGTCAACAGGTCCGCTAATGGACATTCACTAGAGCGTCCTTTGGAGACTGTATAGACAGAAAAAATCCAAAACTTGACTGTTGGTGTCTGAAAAAGCATTCACGAATCTCTTTCCCTGTCTCCGAATGATTTTCTAAAAACGTGCTGGAGTGGCTTGAAGTATATAACAGTGATTGTTAGCATGTTAAGTTTAATCCCAGAGCTAGTTTCTATGTAGTATAAAAAGCATGCCCTATCTAACCTTAATGACTCTCAGCTCTCGTGTATAAGTGAGCAGTCCGGCACTTACACAGCCCGTTTATTTTTATTGACTCCAAGCCGTCTATTAATGAGCTTAATTGCAGGAGAATTTTGAAGCTTTCATTCGCATTGTTCGTTGAATGGTCCAAAACCGGGACTGGCTAACTGATTTTATGGAATTCGAAGTCTTCCTGCGGTGTATGCTTCAACCCAGGTTATATTCTAGATCATCTAAATGAGCTGTATGGCTGATATCGTCTGGCGTTTGGCTGGCAGCAAAAGCGGTAATTTGTGGTTCGCTTTTGGACAAGCGCCGTGCCTGAATCATACAGCTGGCTCACAAGCAAGCAGGCCGCAGGTGCATCACAAGACTTTACCATGCACTGACTTGACGTTCACCATACCTCAACAGAGAAAGTATCGGTCGGTTGCCCACGACGGCAGTCATTTAACAGCACCAGCTGTGGAAGATCGGAATGGGTGGGGACACCGTCATCTACTGACTTCGCCCAGACCATCGGACAAATGCAGCAACCGTGAGTTTCGTATGTATTTTGAAAACGTACTGTATTGCAACGATTCTTTGCACATCTCGAAAATGGTGTTAGCGAACTTTTGAAACAATGTCGCCCAGAGGGTACACAGTTAGAGGTTTGCAAGAGCCGGGATATGTAAAATGTGAACGGAAGTCGGTTCATTAAGGGTTATAATAGACAAATGAACAATCTGATATACCACGTACAACACTGTGTTGCTTACATTGATAACTTCTCATTTTACGGTCAGCGTATTTGTGCAGTACAAACGTCTAACGCAGTTTTCATGGGTTTTATTTATCGACCGCCATATTTCAACTCTGATTAGCCTATCCCCAGGTAGCACGGCCAACTCATGAGTGACTACTGACCGACTGTTGAGTGACTACCGATCGTCTCACGGTTAACTGAGTGTAACAAATGAACACTTTAGTCACTCAATAGTTGGTCCACTGGAAGATTTATGGTAGCTCTCATTTTGTTAAGAATGCTTATCAGCTTACATACATACAACCACACAACCGTTAATAGAACGAAAACCCACTGTCCGAAAACCTGCAGAAAATATACTCTCACATCCCATATTGCAAACGGCCGATTAGGTTGAGACCGCGCTCACGAAACAATGGTCATATAATGTGACTAAACAAAAATAAACCAGCGGCAATTGAGTTTTGAACGTGTAATCCACGTCCTTCCCATTTTCTTCGTTCGTAAATTTACAAACAATGAAGTCGAAATTGTTTCATTGGTGAAACTGTTGAGTGATTAACGTGAAACACTCAACAACCACTCAATATACGGTCGACCGACTCAGTGTGTTACCAGATTCCCTGCCTTACAGTCATTCCATTCACCGTTTGACAACAACCAACATTCGAAGTCTTTCTCTCAAGTAAGTAAGTAAGAAGTTAATAAAATAATACTCGTTTGAAGTGATGTGAAACACGGACGTCTATTCATCAGTTGATGTGGTTGGAAGAGAAACGGGCGTAGGCGGCTGTTCAGCCTAGTGTAGAGCGGACAGCCTGTTCCAAATCATTTAACGGTTAACGCCATCAGGAGGCATGTCAAATCATTGGTTGATCTATGTAACTCCGGTGCTTTCACTTAATTGATCAGTTAGTCAGCGATTTGGCACAGCTGAGTGCTGGCCGAAAACAACAGGTGGCTCTTCAGACGCCAATGACGTCGTACTATTTAGAGGCCGAAGTCACTGAGAGTACAACGAAATCCACGATTGTGCAATCAAGTCTGAAAAAATAAAGTCCGTAATGGACCGGCCACTATACCGCTTGCAACTATCGCACTCAGCGTTGTCGCCAGGTTCGAAAACTTTACTGAGCACTCCACATCAGTCTATAACCCAGGATGCCTGTCCTGGTGAATTGGGTAACCTTGGACTGATGTGAACCCTATAATTCACAGTGGTCTCTTGTCGCAACGACACCATAGCTTAATTTTATTGCTACATCGTTTACGAAAGAGTGAGTTTGTAGAGTTTCATTATTTTATACTTCATTTTGCTAACATTGCGTAACTGCTGCACCGGACCACATTGCACACTTTTGTTTGACTTGAATAACAACAACACAACACGTTTTTTAATAAACTCTGCTACATGCGATTGCTGGTTCCTCCTACGACGCCAGTGGTGGCCATCCAGTTTAAAACATCCTATTTGTTAGATTAACTCTCAGCTCTGTTACTTGGCATCCTCAGCTACGCTTGGAACAATCCGAATACTTTCCAGCGTTGTTGGACGCCTCACGAACATTGTCAGTCTTTGGTGAGTCCAGCCCTTGACTTCACCCGTTATTGTTGTATCGAGAAGTATTGTAGTCCACACATATGTTCCATTACAAGTTTGATAAGTGACCGATTCCTTATCAAGTTACTCGGTCAGTGATCGCCTCCGAATTTATTGTCGGCACATAGGGTGGACAAAGCAAACTGCCGAATATCCGCATATCCGTTCATCATGCGATTGAACATAAACAGTTACTTTTTGATGGCGTACCGATGGACGATTAAAAGCATGTCGTGTAGATCATTGCTATTTCTCGCGACCGATTTGACTGTTTGTCCATCACGCAAACTGTGGGGTATAATACACGTTTTGGTGTATACCCAAGAGAAGGATTTGTCAAGGGATTTCGGTTACAACGGTGAGAGAATTGGCAATGTCTACTCTACCCCCGTCCATCCCGTCCCGAATCCACCAGGCTAGTCGCCTAGAGCAAACACTGCATAATAATGGTCCAACTTTTCCATAGCTAACTTTCCCATTTTATCCTCCAATATATTTAACCTCAGTTCTGATGCATGTCTGCCCCGTGACGACACTAAGTTCCATGCATGAATCTTTTCCAAACCTGTTGCTCGCTGTGTTATCCACTCTCCCTCTTTCATTTGTGACTTAGGTTGCTCATAATCCATCTCATTTCACAATAATAACTCAGTTTCCTCAGCCCTATTCTCACATATTGTGAAGTCCCCAGTAACGGGTACCTGGCTGCATGTTTGTAATCTCCTTCGAAATATACTTAACTTGTCAGCACCTTTTCATTCT
Organism: Paragonimus heterotremus; assembly: GCA_013368495.1. Lineage (NCBI taxonomy): Eukaryota > Metazoa > Platyhelminthes > Trematoda > Plagiorchiida > Troglotrematidae > Paragonimus > Paragonimus heterotremus. The sequence goes on along the minus strand of LUCH01003576.1, from coordinate 21,469 downwards.
TCTGCTTTTTAACCTAGGCGGTCTACTGATGACTGTCAGGTGCTTCGTCAGGTGGTTGCCGTCGTAGTTAGTTTACAGAGGGATGTTCTAAAAATACAAAGGCGAATTACCCATCTAGACACTTTCCGGATTAATTTGCTAGACACGAGCGAGGTTTCAATTTGCAAGGCTTCTTTACCCACACACAATGTACGGCTATTTGGCGCCTCTCCCGAAACATTTCTTGTTCTGATTCGTTCCGTCGTCCACGTTTCTCCTGACACTGTCTGTCCGCCTAGCCTACTCCGTCACAGCATCAAACAGCCAACTCGGCCCTACTGACTTGTCGTGACCGCGGATACTCTCGACACACTGCCGCTGAGGTCCCAACTAAGCACCCGGCTTCGTCGATTGTTCAGGGGTTTACACATCTGGCTTTTCGAACTACCTCTCGAGCATTTCTTCAACGATATCGCTCTTAAATTCGTTGGCAGCATGACATACACCTCAGATTCCACGTTCTGGCTGTTCAGACCATAAACGCCTGCCACAGTATCATCCGTCTATAAGTCATTTCTACACGTGATTCGACACCTCAGTATGTACCTCAGGCTTTTGCATTAACTCTTCTTGGAATATATCAGTGTGCTGGTTATATATCCTTCACTGCGGCAAATTCAGCATGCGGGACCCATTCAGATAAAACCTCTAAAACTTATCTTCTAGAGTGCAACTTCTACCACGGTACATCTCAGCCGTTATTGAGCACGGCAACGCCACAAGCATTGCTAGAATCGTTCCACTTGAGAACCACGACTGACAAACTCCGTTGTTGCGCGGTTACTTTGTTTACCCAATGGTCCACGGTAAACCTCGACTTCCACGTTTCATCTATCTTTAAAGTCACGCGAAGTTTCGTCGGGTCTTACAAGTTGGCTCGTGTACATTGGCCATTAGGCATCTACATAATCCATATTACATATATATTCAAGCCAACAGCAGCACTCAATAAAAGAACGTGGGAACAAAACCACCGGAAGCAAACCTGTGCCTTTGCTTCATGTCAGCTTACCTAGCGTTCATTTGTGCGGCCAGCCTGGTGATAATTTCTGGTTTAGATATCGCACACTATTCTTGGAAGTTATACATTGTCCCTTTAATGACTTGTCCGTGTACTTTCCTCGCGTATCAATCTTTCACGTTAACTGGTTTTCATATTCTCGCAGTGAATTCAACTACTTTTATTATGTATCCACTGGGAGCTGGCATGCGTCGCTACGGTATAAAAACCTGTCCCTTTGAAAACGTTGAAATAATTGTGAAATGTTCTGACAACCAACCAACCCCTCGGAAATACCTCACACTTTCAACTTACACATCGGGTAAGCCTTATGTTTCTTGCGGGCCATTCGCTCCCCGTAAGCTTTCCGCGTTTCAGGCAATTCAAAGCGTTTGGACATGTCCACTAAATCCCTGAGGAATTCGTCCGAAAACCTTTCAACGCAAGTCCCGCCAGATTTTCAGCTAGCTCTTCTTCTGACCATCTTCTAGTTGTCAAACCTGCTGGTAAGGAAGGCACTGTCTATGTTTTTTGATGCCAACAGTATTGGGAAAGTGGTATTTCGACGTCAGCAGCTGTCAGTGGGTGATTTGTCGAGGAATTGCGAAATTTGAACCCCGTCATTTTATCTAAATCTTCCTTCCGGTTGGGATTAACTGTTGGTCACATGTTCCTGAGTATCTACCTACCTACGTTTCAACTTACGCAGCGTGCTACAAACAAAGAAAAGGGTTAAAATTCTCCGCCTGCTTAACCAAAGAATCCGTAATAAAACTAATAAAGGTCGTTCAGTTTTGCTCTCCCGTCATTTGTCCCTCGTGAATTAATGATCTTTGTGTTGAACGCATATGCACTTCATGACGTCTTCTGACAGTTGCGCCGGAAGTCTCTCAGCGCTGAGTGATCTTGAAAGGGTTCAGTTGTTTTGTTCATTTGAGAGTGAAGGTATGAGTAACCAACTTTCCTACATTGCGCCGCGTAGCATGCATTCTTAAACCAAATAAGTACACAGTGTAGCACAGTGAAATAGTAATCAAAGTGTTAACTCATGTATGGCAGTGGTGTGCGTGAATGAACGTACAGCAGTGTTTCTGGATTAGTAAGGTAATATTTTAACATTTGCATGTGTTCAAATGAATATATTTCGGTTAATCGATCTGGATTAGCAAATGAATGGCACACTGCCGGAGGCCTTATGGTATGTTCCTCAAGAATGTTTTGTTCTACTTTCGGTGCATTTGGTACATCATTGGCGATAAGCCATTTCAAGCTTACTGGAAATACTCGCTTTATCAAGGCTTTCGTTCGAATTTTGCGCACGCTTGAGTGTACGTTCTCAGGTCACTGTGTGAGGAATGGCGAAAGACTGATACAGTATTAAAAGCCTTATTAGGTCTTCTTCAAAATCGTTCTGCCAAAATTTTGTCGTATCTGAATTATCAAGGGCAGCGTGCAGTTTGAAGTTATTTTTGCAGTTACATTTTTTCACCTTTTTCTCATTTCTATCTATTTCAAATTCTTACGGAGTTTAATGAACAAAGTCCTTTGCTGTTGCAATGGATGAGAATATTTTGGTAGACACTATGAGTGGCTAGATGTGTGGAAGTGCACAAGACATCCTTACGTAAAATGACGTGAACCATAAATTTCCATTTTCGCGGACTCTCAATAAACTAATCCAGAGAGTTGGAACGTCTCAAAACAGTTGAAATAATGCGTCAACATTATTTGAAAAGAAATCATCAGTCCTAAACCGTTTTAAGCAAACTTGGACTTTTTGCAATACCTGCTGCGATCCAGCGGTTGGGCTTTAGCTTTGTCACCCACTGTTTAACCGCGGATTACTTTTCTGTGTTGCTGGGGGCTCCACTTTATTTTGCTCTCCGACAATTCAAAGGGCCACAAATGGTAGTTTGGGATACTGTGTTATTGTGGCCTGGACCAAACTCAACCCGTTTGTCGTAATTCGGAGAGCACTTAGTCCGTTCTTCCGTCAAAGAACAAAGTCTGCCAGTCGATTCACAATTCATTATTTTCACCACAACCTCCTTCCATTCTGATGGTTCCAAAACCCAGATAAAACAAACACCTGTCATGTACGGTTCTCTGGAGTATTCCTTCATCATTGACTTCTGTATCATTGAACCTGTCAGTGAAATATGAAGAACCTTGTGTCTTGTGTTACGTTGGAGTTAACAAGCGTGTGTACTAAAGGCACTACAGAGCATGCAATATTTATTGTTAACAGTTGAAATTAGCGCACACAACTGCACCGCTTACTACATAAACATGCTCTATTTTGTTACTGACTATGGTTTGTTCATCATTGGTTTCAAATGCAGAAGGAGTTTCGAGCCTTCTGTTGCACTGTCTGTCGACTCTTCAGAGAGCTGAACTCGCAAATCGACTCTGCGATGCTCAGTCTTCAGACGATATGCGGACCAAGACGGTCGGCTTCGACATATAAGGTACTCCCATCCTCATGAAATGTCGCGCAGTTTGTTTTGGTCTCTGTGAACCTGTCTGTAATTCTTTGTCCGAATTACTTGAGATGGGAATACTGATATGTTTAGAACTTCCAACGTAGACTACTCCAGAAGTAGCGCCGTTAAGACATGGTGATCAAACAGCACAGGCGCTTGCCACTAAAAAGTCGTGACAGTAAAACAAAGACGCTCCCAATCAGTCAGTTGGTTCGAGGTGACTTCAAGTAATTCATCTCAAGGATGCATACCCGCAACTTCCTGTCGACGGCAAGTCCAGTTTGTTAGCTACATGCCATACTGTAGTTTCATACATGGCTAACCTTAAGCCGTACAATTGCGTTCCAGAGATGAATAGTTAATTTGCTTGGTCCGGGTTTTGTTACTGTTATGTCAAAACTAGTTGCGGGGTTTGGCTGAGTGAGTTATATTTCTGTATTTCTAGAATCATTACAATTGGTGTCGCGGAATTCTGTAACCTCTTACGATAGATTATTGTCCACTTGTGATCCCCAATGTCCATAATTTGTCGAGAGAAATCGAAGACTGTTTAGAACGCTCTGAATTATGGTGTTTCACGAGCAAAGAGCTGAAGGCACAAAAGAAAGCCGTTCACTCACCCATCGTGATTAATAAAGGCGCGTACAACCGGGTGTCATTAAAGGTTGTGTGTGTGGTTATAGTGTACTGGGACCGGACGGGAACCATCCTCGGCTCTTCAAGGAAGCAGCCCTTGACGTGGCAGTGCCCCTCCTTAAATCTGCTTGACTAGACACTTCCGGCAGGCACTTTTACGGAGGCAGGGAAAGGGGCCATTATCATACCTATGTTTGAGGCAGGCAGTCGTCACCCTCCCAATAGTCTACGTCCGGTCATCCCCATCAGCATCCCATGCAAGATAGCAGAGCTTTCCTTAAAAAGCGCCGTCTTTGAACATTTCTTCTTCGATAACCTTCTCGCCTCTACTCAACTTGGTTTCCTTTCGGACCGGTCATGCATAACCAATATGTTTGACTTCATGAATAGCTTGACAGAGGCTAAAAACAACGGCCACATCTCCGATGTCACTTTCTTCGACTTTGACAAAGCCCTTGACCGTGTCCCATACAGTCCTCGTGTACATAAGCCAGAAGCCTATGGGATCCTAGGAGAGGTTCTCCTGTTAATTACATCGTTTGCTGGTAATAAACCTCAAGGTGAAAACCAGATGGGACCTTTCTTCTACCTCCACGATCTTCGCTGGAGTTCCTCAGGTATCCTTACTTGGTCCGCCGTTGTTTCTGATATATGCCAATAATCTTTCCGACCTTATTCCTAGAAACTCTGCCCCTTATGTTGATGAATAAAAAATCTGGAACGCTTGCGATTCCAGTGAAGTTCAGATTAACCTCGACCGTATTAAGTGCTGGTCTGATGACTGGAGCCTCCCAAACGACAGCAAACGTGCACATATTTCGCCCAAAGAAGATTTTGGGAACTTATTCGTGATACACGGTGCACAGGGTGTAATAGATATTGCGAAAGTTGACCTTAAAAAGAATCTGAGGATTTGGCTGTTGTATGGTTTATCTTTCTGTTACCGTAATCAGATGGTCGCCGAGGAGGGGTTTGAGGCACTTAAGATGATAAACGGAGCCTTACCCCGTACAGGAATGCATGCTTTTCAATCACCTTACACGTTCAATACAAGACTACTGCTTGAGCATGTTAATCAAGTCGTGTACTTCGGTTTGAAAAAGCACAAACTCACCACCAAACGTGTCCAGCGACCAGCAACCGAAATGGTCACTGGCGTGAGGCATTTCTCCGACAGGCCTGGGCTTGAAATTCTTTACTTGTGTCCACTTTAGTTTCGAAGACGTAGCGGTAACTTAATCTTTACACACTCTTTCTCAAGCGCAGGATTCGTGCAGAAATTACTTACCCCAGTAGCCGGTCACAGCAGAAGGGGTCACGATAAGATGTTTTGTAAACTTTGACTCCGGGCCTTCCTTAGGCAACAGTTCTTCTCTCACAGGGTTATCAACCACTGGAATGACCTTCCGTTAGATGTTGCTAGCTGCCTTCTAGGGACCGTTTCAGGGGGTGATCAAATTTCCACCTACTTAAGAAGACTTACGTTAGTTTTTTACTCTGTTCTATTGGATTACTAATTCACTCTGTTTTTGGTCGTCTCTATAACCCCCAAGAGCGGCACTACACATCGTTATCAGTGATGGTCTTTCGGGTAAATTGAAAACCGTTGACATCGCAACGGACAGACTAACTGGATCCAGACGACTTGGGCCCTCACCCCTGAACCCACGAACAAATCACTGAAACCGCTAAAAAGCTTGTCACTTCCTCATTCCCGGATATTTTCAACTACGAAACTGAAGAAACTGCTGCTTCCATATGTCCAATCGGTAAATTTTGAAGTAGATGGGCGAGCCAACATTCATACGCTCGTGAAAAAATCAAGTCACGATACCAGACAGATCACTCTCGAACTTCAGACTCAGGCAGCTCGGCGCAACTTTCAAGACTGATTACAAACTCAACTTTATGATTGTTTAATCAACGATTCAACGACTGATACACAGGTTTGAGACAGAGGTCCAAGTTTCCCGGATCCACTCAGTTCTTGTTCAATGTCAAGCGTGCGTCTGTTGATCTAAAGGACAATCATTGAGAACAGAGTGTAGCACCACTCTTGGAGACCGCAGTAAATACTAACAACACAGTAAGGCTACCCACATAAAGATGTTTTAAGCAGATAATAATTAGGCGGTTTTTCAAAGCGATCGCTGGGAACACCGCTAAAGACCTCGGACGGGAGATTTTTCCAGTGGTTAATAATCCGGTAGGAAAAGAACTGCTGCCTGAGAGAGGTCCGTGGACGAAGCTTGAAAAGCTTCGTCCTACTATGTCCACGCCAACCGTCATTATTCGTCATGATAAAGAACTGTCCAACAAGACCTACACTAAAGATGAAGTGTGAAGAATTTTAAGTCGAGACTCGTGAGCGACATTTCATAGGTCAGTGACTAGTTTGGTGACCATGTGCTGGACACGCTCAATAGCTACTATGTCGTTCTTCAGGCCATCATACACGATCTGATTAGCATACTCACGGGGCGGTCTTGTATAAACTCCACAAAGCGTTTAAAACGCTCTCCTGCCTATGTGTGGGGAAAGTTTGCTTAATCATCCCAACAGAGGCAAACCCTTTGTTCGCTGTCACCTCATAATGATCCGCGAAAGTAAAGTTAGACGACAACCAGATGCACAGATCTTTCTTTAGATCGACTTTCATATTTTTGTGCAGAATGCACTGTGAATCGTGGAGGCGTTGCAGGAATCTCCACCGAGTGACATGTGCGTACACTTGTTGTCGTTTGATGGAAGGCTTCAATCGTCCGACCAACGCTTACTCACGTCAAGATCAACCTGTGGCGCACTGTGATCAGCAACATTTCAGGTTTTTAGTTCATCGGCATATAGGACAGCGTCGCTGGAAATACTATCCGAAAGGTCGTCGATGTAAATCAAAGGTGACACAGGACCTAGTATTGACCCTTGGGAAACCTTCGCGGAAGTGAAATAGGGAGCTGAAAAGACTGACCCGGTTTTAATTCTAAAAGTTCTATTATCAAGCAGAGGGGCAATCCGGCGAAGAACCTCACCTCGAATTCCACAGGCTTCCAGTTTGCGTCTCACGGAACTATGTGGAATGAGTACAGTGCTGTGGTCCCGGAAAGTTGTCTAGGTTTACGAGGAGAGTGTGGTCGTTCGAGGCGTCGGGTAAACGGGACCGATGAATCACTCCCAATTGAAGTGAATCTTTGCTACGAATGCTAGCCGGAAAATTTCAGAACTCCCATTCTCCTTCGGGTGGAGTCGGCTGGGTAAACTGTCACTGTCACTGATAAACTGTCACTGTCACTGGTATCACCGGTAAGCCAGATCCTCGTGGAAGCAAACTTGCGGTTTAGTATCATGAATTAGCTGATTTCCGGTAAATTACTGATAAAGCTCAGGCAGTCTGTATACATGCGCTTAAGAGCTATCTCCTGGATTGACTTCACGAGAGAAGAGAAGGGAGAGCGCGAAGGAGAGCTTGGAAAAGAAAACTAAGTCTCGAGGAGGGTATAGGGGCCGGACCCGGTCTGTTCCGCAGGCCCCCCTTTGAGGCTGCGGTAACGACATTACCGGTTGTGTGTACGTCAACGACCCTACAGGATGCTTGACAAGCAATATCGACATTGTAAAGTGCGACCTTCACATTCCTGTTAAATTCCACTTTCTGGGAGGACGTTTGGGTGTTTCACCCACAGGGAACTTGACTTTTTCGCCTACTTGGTGCGGGGTATGAGGGAAGGTTATGCGCGTAGTGTTATGGGGCCAGCGATAGAACTACCTAGTGGGGTTGGCAAAAGAAGTGCTTTAAGAGCCACAAGAGGGGGGTCCCGGAAGTCATCTACTGTTCCGAATTCTTGGAAGAAATAATTTTCTGCGGAACCGTTTAGTGGGTTTTAAAACAGGTAACTCGGAAAATGGTTTTTAAGTGGTTTCGATACCCTCAACGCTTGAACGCTAGAATAAATATGCGCGATCTGCAGCAGAAGCCCTTACTGTTTTCCGATTTCATTTTGCAGCCAGCTAGAACAGTATCTGCTCACCGATGCTGCTGTGAAGAATGAACTGTTGATTTCATACAGCAACATCGGACGATCAGAAGGTTACCAAAGGAGGCGGTCCGAAAAGTTAAATATTTGAAATATGATTGATGATAGTCAACACTGACCCAAATCGAATGTTACCCGATGGTGGAACGGCTGTAAGTCACGTGGCGGAAAATATTCTCGATTGAGTTGCCGATTTCGTAACGTTAAGTAACACAAGCGTGGTAAAGTCGGTCACGTTCAGTCCGTTTGCCACAGTGCAAAGTCTTTTGTACATTCCGATTGTGACGATGATAACCTGAGTTCCGACTTTCGCTAAATTGCTCTCGTTCTTTATTCTGCTGAGTGTACCAATCACATTGAACGAACCTATTTAGTTGGTAATTATAAAGAACATTCACTCATTGTGAAAGACGGTGGCGTTGAATCATCTATAGCTGTTGACATCGTAAAGCGCTTGGAGACAGTATTTGTAAGACCTTCTGACATATCTCTAAAAGGTGTGTGATAAATCGCCCCTGGCGATTTGGGGTAATTCGCTCAATAACGCGTATTCAACAATTCCAATGACGCTTATTCAGACGGCCGGGTTAACTGATTTATCTTCCAACTCCAAAAAACGTCAGAAAGTGTGATCGAGAGGATTGGAATTTATACGGTACTGTTTAATAAAATAACAACAAAGGTACTATCTCATCTCGAACACGAATCAACCGGATTCACAAATTTTCCAACAAAGGAGTTCAAAATGGGCATCAAGCACGTGTTCATAAACAGCAACCAGTCAACGGGAAATGACCTAATTAAAACATGCGATTACAGTGGAAGATGAGAACGGGTCAAGCAATACCAAGAAGGAGGTTTTAAGGAATAAAAAGTGATGATAGCAGAAAGGTAGAAAGTGAACATTTCACGTGCAGTTATGGTACAAAATTCGTCATGATCGTTTACTACACACAGCAAATAATAATAAATTCGACTTAAGAATCGGCTTTCTACAAACAAATCAGGCATACCTCAACGGATTCACCGATCCACATCATGCCAGACAAAAGACGACAGACGTGCCAGACGAACTTTAAGAGATCCAACAGCATCACTGGGCACGCTTTAACAGTTTCTGATTCTTGACTAACCTATAGTGTCCACAATATAGTGGATTCAAACACTATATAAAACTTCGCTGTGAATACGGGGTCAAAATATGACGAAAGTGAACACAACTGGCTCACAATAGTTCCTAAAGGTGCGTTGGTTCAGAGTTTATTTACACCGAAGGGATGTTACCAATTAATTCGATCTGTCGTATGGCTGCCATATAATTTTGAGGTCACAGCGGAGATAATTCCAACGACAGATAAATTCGGAGATGTGCTTAAACAAACGATTGATTCCGTTAGCATTTTGTGATGGTCAAGTGGAGTTACAGAATGGATAGGTAAATGCAAGTGAACCTCACCAGGCTATTGGTGGTAATGAAGTGAACGAATGAGACGAAATAGTTACAAGGTTCCAGCAATATACGGTAATCAGAAGGATCTGCCTCACAGGAAAGTGTTCACAAGTGTTCGAGATGACCACCACAATAGTCTACATTACCAATATCCGGAAGTGGGTAGTATCACAGAGGTGCCGTGGACCGCTGAAGCGCGATCCGGGGTGCGACGACGTTCGCAGTACAACGGAGCTACAAAATTAGATTATAGATCCGTGTAGTACCGTCAAACGACTGCGCAACGGAGAGAAGAGCAGACCGATGCGCGCAAAATTTGTGTTGTATACAAGGTCATTTTTATCAATTTGAACAACATGCCAAGATGATATAAAAGGTTCTGCACGTGAATGAAGCATCCTTTGTAAACAAAAACAAGGGAATACCTGGGCTTTACCTCGGTATACAAGCAACACGAAGCAGGTAAATTGCAAGGCTCATGACACTGAAGATGAAATTTTTGTACTCTTGACTAACTTGATTTAAAAATCGGGTGCACATGTGAAGTTGGGGATGGTGAAAATTCTGAGCAACAATGGAAATGACAAAGTACAGGATGGTGTACAACAGTTCATAGTTATATTTTGTGACTCATTTTTGGACGTTTTTATATAAACCGTTTTGTCAACTTCATCAGTGCACTTGTTTGAAATCGTCACCATCATTTCTCAACATGATAGGCTATAATACAGTTCCTTGTCGTGTGATTATCGTCGTTTGAATTTTTGACTGTGTAAGTTGTTTGTATTACTTGCTGGGCCTATGGCTCGTGCTCGTCAGCCCTTGTTACAATTCCACAACCCCTTTTGGCCCCGTTCTTCAGTGAATCCCTCCTCCTTGGAGCCTCTACGCTGCTGCACCTTATACGGCGGTGGCAGTAGGCCACATTCACCGCTCACCATCACAGTCTTCTTAATTCGTGCGAACATTTGGGCTGACGAACTAGTTATACGGCAAAATATTTCACCGCCGCACACCTGCTGATCTACCGATGTCCATCGTTCGTCATACCCCGCCGCGTGCGAAATTCTCCGTCGGTCGTCTTCCGTAGCTGCTCTCTGACGCCGTCTTTCTCTCTTGTGGTAGTCCATTCAACTCAATGGACCTTGACTAATCAGTGAGTGGTTCCTAATTTTACTGATGCGTTTTGCGTTTTATTTCTACGCCTATCTTTTGCATTATCTGTCACTGTTGCAAGTTTTATTTGGCGTTACCATATTTTGGTCATTTTTATCCTTTGATTGATTAAGCCACCACAAAATTGGTGAGCTCGCCCATTTTTTCCAAGGAGTACTCCATACATTTTTGTGTTATTATCTACGCTTGAGAATACCGCGAACATCGACGTTGAAACCAAGCACACGAGTGCTTTGAAAATGTTCGGATACAGTGCCAGAAATTCTCGACTGTGGTTCCATCAAACCGAGGCTATCTTTATAACCTGGTGGATAACGTCAGAGAAAATAGCATTTTATCACGTAGTGCAATCTTATCCTTTTGATGTCGCGGTGGAAACGGATGACCAGATGGAATAAGCTCCATCCCGTTTCCCTTATAATCTTCTAAAGGAAGCCATCATAAAACGGACTGGGAAGTCACAGGCTAAGCTGTTTTACGACTTTCTAATTGAAAACGCCACTGCCTGCACAGCACATGTCGTCCAGTTGACGATCGTATTAATCACCATCCGGCCTGATCTTCCAACAACATCGCCGTTCGCAGCACTTTCGAAAAATTCTCCTTCGCTAACTCGGCCTTGCTCGTTTTCCGAGACGGTTAGGTGTAATGTGGAACATTATATTACAGCATGCGGAACTCCACGCCGTTTTCCTCGAGGCAAACTTAAACAGCCAGGGCTGATTTCGAACATATGCCTCGTTTAGGCATTTTAGTACGTACGTGCACTAAATTAATGTTTTCTCACGTATATGCAGAAATATCAAACGCGAAATAAAAATACGGATAATTGCGGAAACAGAAAATAAAGTACGTGGTAATTACAAATGGTCTCCATCAGTGCTAGACAACGCTGATACGTGAAATAGCTAGGGAGGCTAAGGATTCGACCGCCGATCGTGCGAGCAAGCCGGAAAGAACGTATGGCGTGATTGGCGCGCACAGGCCGACAAGCATGTAAGTAAACAAACGCTATCTGATGTATCAGACAGACGGCAGGCAAAAATCCTTAAGGTCCTGTGTACAGTGTGAGCGAAGATTTTAGGAAGGATTTTACACATCGTACAGCAAGCAGACCGGGGGTATCTCCAGGTCACTACAACATAATTCTACCTTCGAACAGCTGTTGTGCGACACAATTACCCATGGTACTCAGAAAGTCTCCGGGCAATTTGCGACCTTGTGTTGATTACCGCACTCTCAACAACCACTGTAACGTGCGGTCGAAACCAGCAAGCGCGCACGGGTTAAATTTGAATTGGTGACAGAGCGTGCTGCTGTGTTGTTGGCGCGGGTTTAGTTATCGTTTGTGTAAGTCGTGTGCACAGCTTACTGAGCCTTTGGCTTATGCTTCGTGTTGTTTCCTTTTTCAAGACTGCTGTTGGAACCTCTACTTCGGAAGAATGCTGTCTCCCGGTGTCTCCACATCGCCCAATAGTTGGTCCGTAGGTGTAATGGACAACCAGTGGTGAAAGACTGGCTTGCATGTTATAATACACAATCCCGGACAGGTATCCTATATCACACGTCCACGAGTTTTCATTTAGACGCGCTGGCGCTACTATTTTCTCCAAATTGGACCTAGTATGGCCTATTATCACATCCCAGCTGCCGAAGAGGACATTCCAGAGAAAGCCACTACAACGCCCGTTGCACCTACCCGATTCACAGGGGTGCCCTCTGGGCTTCATAATGCACCTCAAACATTTTAGTCATTCATGAACAAAGTATTGCGCGGACTTCCATTCGTTTATGTCTATATCGACGATGTTTTTGATCGCTAGCCGCTCGAACGAAGAACACTTATCTCATCATCATGCTGTTTTTGACCGTTTCGCGCAATGTCATATTAAGATCAACATCGACACGCGTGTCTTCGGAGTTAGTTCATTGGAACTCCTGGAACATCGCATCGGCCAGACCGGTGTGACACCTCTGTTGGATGAAATTGTCTATCTCGGCTTTTCCAATTCCCACCGCGGTAACCCAACTCCGACGATCTCTCATTGCATGGACATTTTGAAACCTCTGACAGACCTGAGTGACTACAAATGAAGTCGATCGAACTCCCATCCGAAGATAAGACAGCTTTTTCAGCAGCAAAGGAAGCCCCATACCACACCACTAAACCGTGCTTCATCAGTTGCGAATCAAACTCCTGTCTCTTTCTGAACGCGTATTCACCGAATGTTGCCGTCGGTGCAGTCTGAGAACAATCCGTAAATGGTGAAAAGCAACCCCTTGTGTTTTCTCCCAAAGGCTACACCAGCTCGTACAGTAACTCTGAAGGTGAATTGCTGGCTATTTATTTGGCCATTTGTTACTCTGGACACCTTCTGGAAGGTAGACGATTTTCTGTGCAAACCGATCGCTGGCCTATGACATTTGCCTTCCACGAAAAACCTGATCGATATTCTCTGCGTAAAATCAGACATCTGGACAACATCTTCCAATTCACCACGGACATTTGACATCTACGTGGTGATGATAACATCGTTGCTGATGCATTGCGAAGTCCCGACGTCAACTTAGTTCAGTCGTCACCCTACTTCGATTTTTCTAAAACAGCCACTGCCCAGCAATGCAGTGAGAACAAGAAAGAAGTTTCCAATCGCAGATCCTTGAAATTATCTACCATCCCTCTGTCGAAATAAGCTGGTAACGTTATCCACGATACTTCAACGGGTACATCTAGACCTTCTGTCCCACTTTCATACCATCGTACTGTTTTTAGTCAGTTCCACCGTTTGTCTCACCCCGGCACACGTGGCACATTAAAATTAATTGCACAGCGCTTCGTTTGGCTCTCTTCGAACAGAGATGTTCGCCTCTGATTAAAGCAGTGTATGGAGTGCCGAAGCAGTAAAATGCACAGGCGTAGGTCTACTACACCAGGCAAATCCTTTCAGCTAGTGGTCCGTTTATCTCCTGTAAAACTTGACAACGCTGGCCCGCTATCACCCTACAAGGATTTTACGTATATATTGATCGCAATTGATCGTCTTACCCATGGGCCTCTGGCTGTGTTCAGTAGAGATTTTCCAGCGGAATCGGTCGTTGGAACCTTCTTAGAACATTGAATCGTTAATCTTAATGTACTATCTACAATCACTGAGGGTCGAGGCATTCATTTCCAGTATTCTGTTTTCCGCAATTTCACGGGGTTACTGGGTTGTTGGCACATCGAAACGGCGGCGTACCATCCTTGCATTAATGGTTTAGTCGAGCGTTTTCACTGATAATTAAAAGCCTCGATAACCGCGCGGTTCGAAGCAACAAAGTTCAGCGAGCGCCTACCACGCATTCTCCTTTGAATTTGGTCGGCCGTTAAAGATGACATCGGCTGTACTACCTCTGAATAAGTTTCCGTTACAAACTTGAACCTCTCAGGAGAACTGATTCAAACCCCAACTCATTCAGACGCAGGTACATATTATGTTTCACGTCTACAACACATGTCCGGCCCTCGTTTCACGCCAACCCATCAACATTGGCGCCCAGAACAAAAATCCCCGGAGTTGTTCACATGTGAATCTGTGTTTATGCGTTAAGACGCCACAAGGGAACCACTATAACCGCTATGCTCCGGTTCATTCAAGGCAGTTATGCACGGCGAAAACTTTTTCGTCATCGACGCATCCTTGTTAAAGCAAATCCGTGCCCACTGATCCACCGAAACCAGTCAACAAAGAGAGGAAGGTTGACACACCTGACCCGATGTCGACTGAGGACAAACCCATCACACCCCAAACAGTATTACATCAACCTGTAGCCTAGCCTCCCTGCTCTCTTGAACAACGCACCACATGTATAGGGCTGTCTGTGCACTGACCAAAACATTTGACAGATCGTCATACGGGAAGTGCCCGCAGAGCGTTTGGCTTGCTTTCCCTTCACTGAAAGTACTTCACTGTATTCTTGGCTCACAAACGCTCTGGTGGGGGAATAGTACGGTGTCCGCAAACGATAAATGCATTTTGTAATTCATTTTTGCCCTTTTTTATATACCATCTTGTTAGCTTCATCTGCACATTTGTTTGAAACCATCACCACCACTTTCTTTGAATTGAATCGTCATCGCGAATAAACGGGAGTCAACGTGTACCTTGTCCGTCTTCTCTATTGTGCGGATTTTTGAGATGGTGACGTAATTGTACGCCGAAATCTTCTGGTTCCGCGAACCGGCCAATCTGTCGCGGCTCAACGTCCGCCATCACACACTACGTGTAGAATTATCTATCGGTCATGTCCCGACTCTCATCTCTGGCGCTGTCTTTTTCTGTTGAGGTGGTCTGTTTGATCCAGCGGACCTTGACTTACCAGTGAGTCTCCACTGTTTTTACCGATGCGTTTTTTCCCTTTTTATTTGTAAGCTTGTCTTCTGAGCTTATCCGTTACCGTTTTAGCTCTACATTGATATTTCCTTATTTCTATTTTTATCGGTTTATCGATTAGGCCACTAGAAACTGTGGAATGAATTGGATGACTTATTAGTACAACATCGAAATTGTGACCACTTAACAACGAAGTGCAGTCCAGGTAAGCCGTTCAAAAACCGCGTTCTCCAAATCAACATGCTTAGTATGGAATCAGCTGAAATTGTGTGCTCTCATGGCAGTGACCTCCTTTTACCTTGAGGAAGTGGGCTCAATTACTCGGGTACTGGAATATGTCACGTACTCGACCTATATTATGGATTGTAGTGGTCTAATCAGTCAACTGATAAAAATGACCAGAAATATAGTAGTATCACAGAAAAGTCGTAAGGGTGACTGACAGGATCGAAGGTAGAGGTACAAATTAAACGGAAGAGGTATTGGTTAAAAATAGGAACGACACACTGATAAGTCCGGGTCCGTTAGATTGAATAGAACACCATAAGAATGAAAAACAGCGCAAAGATGAGATTCGTTGGACGATCGATAGATAATTCCACAAACGGCGTGATATGATAACATTTGAGAATCGATAGATCAGCTAATACGCGGTGCTAAAATATCTCACCGTCCAACCACTTTACCGACCCAAAATACACACGAATGAAGAAGACCGAGATGACGCGCGGTACCCACCGTTTATTCGTGTTGATGGTTCAATTCAAAATTGCTTTGTGAGGGTTTCAAACAAGCGTACAACTGAAGGTAACAAAACGATGTATACAAAATGCACAAGAATGAATTATGAAATATAACTGTGACTTGCCTCCACCTCTCCCTGTAAAAACGAACAAGTTCCTAAGCCACGTCACTGTTAATGCAGCAAAAATACGCTCTCAGTTAGCTGCTATCAAACCCTCTCATCTTTCTGGACCAGAGGTTATAAACCCTGTTACTCTCAAACACGGAGGGGACGACATGCCTCTCGTTTGCTTAATATTTATACACTTTCTTTATCATTAGGTTCATTCCCTCCCCAATGGAAATGTTCTATAATTCAACCCCGTTACAATGGCGGTTCGTGACAAGACATCAACAGTTATCGTCACATTAACCATACTTCAATTTGCTCTAGAGTGTTGGAAAGGATAATTAAATGTCGCATGGTTGAATTCTTATTATCACAAAACCTCACAAACCTATCCCAGCATGGGTTCCTTAGCAAACGTTCATGCATGACGTGTCAGCTGGAATTATTTAATCATGTTACAAAATCTGCTGATTCAGAGAATGCAGTTATTATTATACTTTTGAATATGCAAAAAGCCTCTGATCACGTGCCTCATAAGCGTCTTTTGATCAAAATGACATCTTTTAGTATACGTGACCCATTACTCAGCTGGTTTGCTTCATACCTTGTGGACCGCACACAAACAGTGAACATAAGAAATAACAGCTCGTTGCCCAGACTAGTCACTAGTGGAGTGATTCAAGAAAGCGTCCTGGGACCGTCACCCTTCTTTATGTATATAGATGATATATGTAAAGTTATCAAACATGGCAAACTATTCTTATTCGCTGATGACATCAAACTTGTCTATACTTTTCCCCCTGCCGAACTCAATTCTTCTTTAGAAAACATACGGGCGGACATCATGTCATTAGAGTCTTGGTGTCAAACCTGGCTGATGAAATTCTCAGCCGATAAATCCACCATTGTCGCACACGGTTGTCATTTACCTGAGGACCTTATAAAGCTGGATGTTCATGGTATTTCTACTGCCAACTCATTCCGCGACCTAAGTATACGCTACTCAACCTCATTCAATTTTGCTGAACATACATTTTTCCCAGTATCTAAAACTAGACGAACGATTGGATGCATTAAGCACTCATTCCTCCTCCCTGCAGCTCCACTGTATCTTCATAAGTTGTGCATACGACCTTAACTTGAGTACTGCACGTTCATGTACAGTCACTTGCACAATTCTGATAGGCTAGCTCCGGAAAGTCTCCAACGTGCCTTTGCAAAAGGTTTAGTGGGTTATCCGTCTCCTTTGAACTACAGAGAACGCTGTCGGACGCTTGAACTAGATCCTGTTTGGCTACAGCGTCTCAAGCTGAACCTTGCACTAATGTATAATCTAGTTTATGGCAATAAATTTACAGTTAAACTCGCGATTCGCCTCCAGCATAGTTCAAAATACAACATCAGGAACAAAGAGTTCACTTCGACAGTTCTTAAATCCCGCAAAAAACTCCATTCAGATTTCTTCCTAGTGAAATATACCTACATTTGGAACAAACTCCCACA
>LUCH01003575.1:47455-64133 GCA_013368495.1 Paragonimus heterotremus | reverse complement strand
GAAAACCTCGCTGTGTTGTGAACTGGAGTTCTCGTTTATGAACGCCAGTGCATGAGGCGAGAGAACGTGTGAATTTAATAATAAGTCCTGTTTTGCTGAACGACTTTTCGGTAGAACATCACCGGTAGATTGCTTGGGAGCAGCCAATGTAACGTGAACTCGGCCAGGTCAAGGGCGCGAAAGGAAAATGCAACTTTCTCACTTAGTTCGAAGGATCACTTATCTAGCACCCTTCAGCTGGGAATGACCTCAAGTTTGAGTGTGGTAGGCGAAATAGTTCATAAAATTAACGGTACACACTGTACATACGCAACGAAAACTTAACATGTACGATATGTGGACATGTTTGCTTACTAGCACTCGGTGTGTGTGAACCACATACGTATTCTTAGTTCAGATGCTAGGACGTAGATAACTGTATCTGTTTCGCCCATGGCGTTACACACGGACCTATTGTAACCCTCCATCGGTGAACATTCAGTCTCCATTCACTGGAGCAATTATATGCGTCTGATTATGAGTTACAGACGCGCGTGTGATGGAGATGTGAATGACTGCATTGGCCACAGAACGTTGAGAAAGAATAAGTAATGAAGCCAACCACAATATTAAAATGATTGGCGTTCAGAACACTTCAACTATATGGTAAGAACAACTTACATGCTTTTTGCCTATCATAGAAATGGATAGCGTAAAATTTCCGAACAAAGCAGTTGTAAATGTGAGGGCGATTGGGTGAGAATGGGAAGTCGTCGCAAGTTATTCAAACTTGCATACTCAGTCACAATGTTAGCCGAAAAGTGAGACATGGGCAAACATAAACACTTGATGTGATCAGATTATACGAATGTCTGAAGCACCTAGAGATCTAAACTAATTATATAGAACCTGCAAAAAGTCACCAAGAGCATGTCCTGAAGTTGACAATCACCGTAGCTCCTATCTGCCAATCGCACGGTTAGGCGTTTGAGTCTTGAATACCACAGTCTTCTCTAAGTAAGTTTGGACAGCCTGACGACGTTATCCAGGCCACATGTGACGTATAAATCGCATAGCAGAAAACACCCTCAGATTTACAAGTCGGAACATTACTGTTATGATAAAAATTCAATTCAATTAACAACTGGTCACTTTACAAATCAATGAACCTCATGCTATGTGTACACCATAGAGTAGCGATGAAATTAGGAAACAGTCAACATGCAATTCTACTCAATAGAAAGAATGTACAAATTTCTACACTTCGTTCGAGCATTCCGTAACATACGACAGGTGATGTTACAGGCAAGAATGAGTTCAGCCAAATGCTGTTGTCATTTAACATTCATTTATAGGCATTGAAATTGTCACCCAAGATGAGAATAGGCTAACAGAGTAGTAGTATCAAGAAACGTGGATAAATAATCGCTCACAAATTAAAATGGAGCCACATATATCAAAGACACAGAACATTCAGAGACGGACAGTTGACTGTTTGATAACAACGTCAAATAGGAAATCTTTGAGGAGACAGATGAAGAGGCAAAATTTTGCTCCAAATGTACATAAAAGACGCTTTGTGTTTAACCTGAGAAATTCGAAGATTTGAGCGATGCCCGTGCCATATGTAAAGCACCTTCGCGAGTTTCATGTATACCCAAGAATCCGTTCGCATGAACAAATATACATCCCGGAAGACCAACCACTTTGCTCAACTCTTCATCGCGCAGTCCACGCCACGATTCCAGTAAAGAGACACGATTTTTGAACGATTCTGTTTCTGAAACCGCAACAGACTGAACAGACCAGTGGCCATCGTCGCGTTGATACAGACAAAACACTGGTCTGCCTGAAATGGTGCTAGAATCAGTGACATCCCAGGACACTGACTCCATGTTTTTTTGCTTCAACTCCAGTTTTTCTAGTTCGTGTAGATGTGCAGCCCATGGACAGGGTTGTTGTTCCAAACTGAATATGTGCCCTGAAGGATCCACTTGCCAGCGCTTCTTCAACGCTTTGGCGACGATTTTGCGTGCCGGATACCACGATTCGGCATAGTGAAGTACGAGCTTGATGAATTCTTTTTCTACCATAAATAAAGCTTTCATGAAACAGACCTAAAGGAAGAGGGAACAGACAGCAACAAAAATGAAATGTTCCTAAAAACTCCAGAATATATTCAATTCATGGACTATATTATTTTGGGGAAGGATATACTTAACGGCAGTGATCGATGGTCAAAATTGTTTGAAAGCATACTTGTTTCGCGATTGATGCTACTTATCAGATATGCGCAACCGGTGAATCTCGATCATGTACACTATCAAACGAAAGGTCCGTACTGAAAGTTGAAGATAACCTATCTGTGAGTTATTTCTGTCCAGTATCTCAGACAATGACTAGTAATGAAGATGTGAAGAACAGTGGCAGGAAATTTGCAGGAATTCAGTCTGCCACAAGGCCATAGATGACATGGAGCTTACGGCAGTATGAACAGTGTGTTCATTTGTCAAATTATCCGGGATCTTAAAGCAACCCGAATATATGAACCCTTTTGTACAAACACTCTTGACCTTACCGCTGACTCGTAAATCCCGCCAGGTTTAAGATAACGGGCAAAAATAAGACGCGTTAGTTAGTGTTTTCAAAGGAAATACTATACTAATGCAAAACTTTCGTTTAAATCAAGATTGTAATTACAGATGAAGAACTCATTAATTTCAGCCCGAACACATTTTCGTGGTCAACAATGTCAAATCGCATGACATAAACATGCGGTTTACAATAAGCACGTCAAAACCAAAGCCAACGCCTTGAAAAAAAATTCAGTTCACCGCAGCACGACATAGATTTGGTTATTAGTCAACAAGCATGCTCGATAAGGTTAGTCCAGACCAATGCATAAGCAAGCCTTAGGACACGGTAAACCAAAGTAGAAGCAAATATATCGAAAGCAAAATCGTCAGAAAGACGGTAAAATAACGAAGAGGTTGCACAAGTGAATGTAATCGAACCACAGGTGATAGGAACTAGATATTGAGGAGTAATGCAGCTGAAAGTGAGGCTTGATTGAATGTTCCGTCTAACAAAGTGAATGTGCTACTGAGAACCGTGTCATCAGTTAGTCCGGTGGTTAGAAACACTGTCCAAAATGGTGACGTGCCGCAGCCAATGGTTCACTAGCATCCACAACATTTCCAGTTCGCCTAGGTGACTCTGTTTAATCCATTATCTCTTTGATATTTTTTTCCCTCAAGGATGTTCAACGTCAATGGTGCAGTGAACGGCGGGTCGAGCTATGGTACCTTCTGATTAGGCTCACTGCTGTTAGGAATGAAATGAACAGATGGTGAGTCTATCGGTTACATGTGCCTCAACTGAGGGGACACGGAACAACTGCGGTTAAAGAAGCTGACAACAACAGTCGTAAGCAATTGTGTGTATAGAGAGTTCATTACAGCTCAGCTCGACCAACACGTGACGATCTGGAAATTGATACTAGACAATCTCGAACGCGACAATGACAAGTCAACGAAAGGTTTAAGTTTTTCATAAAATTCCTTTAGCCAGAGTGACTATTGATTGGTACATCATCGTTCTGAAAGACCTGGTCAAATCATACAAAGATTGTGACGGCATACGGAGAACCTCAAACGGGATTGATGTATCTTTGAAATGCGGAGTAAGAACATAGTAGAAAGGGTACTGAAAGATCGCTAAAGAGTTCTGAACGCGTGCATGGGCGTTTGCAGTAGTGATGTCGTAAACGAAGAATGTATGACAAATGAAACGTCACCAAGTGAATTGAATGCAATGAAACAGTCAGGACTGATGCTGAGTTGTTTTTCTAATGAGATAAGGAAGCGTCTACCTTGAGTCGTCCTGTTATAAGCCTCGGAAATGAAATTATTTCGCGCGTCAACATTGACCGCTTCCAGTAAGAGCAACCCTAGAGCCTCAGGACCAATTCCACCCGAATGGAATGTGATATCACACCAAATCGATAAGAATGTCCTCTGAGTTTATTACTGATGGAAAACCTCACGGATCACAAATCGATTTGAGCACACCGATGAACGTGATTCCGGTAAACTGTGAAATTGGTTGTGAGAAGAGGACAAGAACAACCAGCCTCCGTAGGTGAAACGGAACAAAGATAACCATCAAATGAAGACAAGTAATTAACTGTTACGTATCTTTGTACAATGTTTTACTTCGTGATAGATGTCGTCATCATCATCATCATAACAGCCATGAGCCTTTTCGTTACTTACTCCTTGGTGCCATCGTGATAGATGTTGACCTAACCAGTGTACCTGAGAGTATCGAAATACAGCAAGTGAACTTTATCACCATAACTCACGATAAATACATTTATTTGATGAACGAACTGAAAGATTTTGATGTACATGCCAGTTTTATCTAAGGTTTACAGGGATAAGTGAAACTGTCCATAACTGAAGGTGCGGTCTGGTAGTGGATACAATGTGTGGACGTATTCGAAGTTACATCAGGCTTCTGAATGATACTGAAGATTGTTCGATTGTATTGGGTAAAACGCCGCCAATCACAGCTAACCGTTGGGCGATCAAAATGCGTTTTTGTATGAGGATATCTTGTCTAATCCAAGCCGTCCGTGGCAACTAGAAAAAAAAGTTTCGATGTACGTCTATAGGATTGTGTCTCACTGCCTAAGCACTTCTACCGGGTAAGCAGCGTGACGTAAGAACATATGAGTGAAACAGCTCTTTGTCCGACTGCTCTCCTTTGGCCTGTCTAACAAGGTTTCACCTACTAGGACCGGTCAGCATAGTCCTTCGGATCGGCGTAAGCATGACCACAAAGTCGAGGTAGCAGAATAGATCAGGAGACGGACATTCGGACAGAACACAATCACTGTTATACGAACGCTGAGATACCACCCAAGTTCTAGTAGTTAAACCCGAATAAAAATGG
This sequence comes from Paragonimus heterotremus, assembly GCA_013368495.1. Taxonomy (NCBI): domain Eukaryota; kingdom Metazoa; phylum Platyhelminthes; class Trematoda; order Plagiorchiida; family Troglotrematidae; genus Paragonimus; species Paragonimus heterotremus. Next base: position 59,198 of record LUCH01003575.1, on the reverse strand, counting down.
AAAGTATGTTACAACTTTTTGTGTCTCGTTCGGACTTTACTGTTGGTTTTGCTTACCGCTTAGACTGAAGGTTTCCAGCGAACGTTTACAGAAAATGATTGACAAAAACACTTGACAAACTAAAGTGAACCAACCGTATAGAGATTGATGCAGTAATTGCTAAGAAAAACTAGAGTACGGCAGTTTTTCAGTAATGTGCCTACCACGGGATTTGCTTAGGGCACGATAAAAAATTGGGTGTTAGATGTAATCAATTATGAATCACGGACACTTACCTCTCAGATCAAGTGAAAACCGATCCGGAGAAAATCATGGCGGTAGAAGTATTATCAATCCACAAAGATCGAGGCAGTATCAGGCTTAAACCGTATTGTTAGATTTTTCAGTCATTTCCATTCAAATCCGAGTGGTGTGTAACCAATTCGCTACATGACATAAAAATGCGTCTTAGTGATGAGGTATGGTCAGGTAAATCGAGCATAAAATTTAAACTGAATGCGACGGGATCTCCTCTGTTAGCTTGTCACGATTACAATTTACTTGTGCTGATTCAGAGTGACGCCTGCTAAATGGACCTCGGGATAGTGTCGATGAAACAAAGAAATCATCTAGGTCATGCCATAGAAAATCAGTTATGAACAAATTTTGAAAAAGAATCGTTGACCATAGTTTTTGTCGTGTAACGCTCAAGTAACACACACTTTCGGAGGGAAATAGTGTTAACGAAGTACAAATCATTAGTCTATTAGGACCAAGCATTCGAGTGATTCTTTGAAATATCTTCGCACAGTGACTTGTGTGAACCAGACTGTCCTTGATTTTAAATCTTCGCTGACTGACTACCAGAAAGCGTACGCAGTCAGAACTCAAGATAGTAAACATCAAGGATCCGATTGGTAAGAAGCTGACAGAAATGATCAGAAAAGGCTGGCCACGAACAAAAAGGATGCGCGTTCACGACTGGCAGTTTATTTTTGGGACGGTGAACAGCCTGCCATCGATGACGGAATTCTGTTCAAATATTATCTGATGAATACAAACGATCTGAAGAGAAAATTTCCGAGACAAGTTCACTGGCAAACTCACAGGTGAACGGTGGCAACAATGGCACTAATCAATATGAAACTGGCCCCCACTACGCGTCTAGATGAGTGCCGAGCGCGCAACATTACATAAAGATAATAAGGAAGCCGTCAGATCGGCCAGGATAATACAAAACAGTGGACACACTAAGTTATTATCGTCAACAATTACTGGTTATTGTAGGATACTGCTGTCACTAGATCGATAAAAACCAGAACAACGGAGGTCTCGGCTGCACTAAGCAATCTCAATTTATTACGAACACAGCGTACTTTTTATGAAGAAAAAACATTCAAGACTGTTATTGGGCAATAAGCCTTTTGCGTTTCAATTGGCCCGTCTGTTGCTACGATTCACGACCTCGCCTCAAGCAACTCGCTTGTTTAAACTTGACACTTGTTCAAACAGCTTTTTAATCACCACCTCTTACAAACAAATAGGATGTAGCGGCTGATTGTCATTTTTCATGGGTTGGCGCTGATCGACCGCGTTTCCGCTTGCAACAGCTCCTGCGTGAGTTCTGGTTGGCTGAACTTTCTCCAATCAAGAAACCGTTCCAGTTCAATCTCATGACAAGAACGTTCTCTTCGAGATTGAAAATCTAAACGTCAATACCATAGCAGGCGTTAGTAAACTATTACGTGCATAACTGTTTCCGGGAAAAATCTCCGGAAACGCTCCCAGGACAATGGGTTTCAGCTAACAAATTTTCAACGTCAGAGATACGCCAGAGATTACGGTTTACAGTATTTCATCATCAGTCCATACTACAGCCAGTCCAATGACAGGACGGAGCTGGCGATCAAAATCGCGAAGATTTTGATAATCCTCAAAGAAGCAGGTAGAATCCGTATTTCATGTTGTTAGAGCAGCACAATACGCAACCGGTAGCCATCAACTACATCTCAATATAGTGGGAGGATGCAAACCTTGGGTACTACTTACCTCAACAGCTCTGCTGCCGGGAACATCCAAACAATCACAAGTCGAAGAACAGTCATAATGAAGGTAAATGAACCACAGGCAACTTTACGACTGCAGTGTACACGATCTGTCGCATCTACAGTAAGAGCGAAAATTGTGGATTCCTAACACTAAACCCAATCCATAACTGTTTTTGAACACACAAATCTGCTTGACGTAATCAGATTGTGGCCGCCTCAGTGGCTATGGACAAGATGCACCGCTTGCTCTTTCGTGACAGGTAGATGATGCGAAACGCCTTATTCGTGTCTGTGTGTCGATAGCAAGCAACCAGGTGGACCAGAATGGATGAATTAATGTTCTTTATTATTCCGGGGCGAAGCCACACCGGGAAGTGTTCACGAATTAGTTCCGATAAACGCCTGGTGATGCGATCAATACATGCTGAATTACAAGAACAGTCAAATGGATAGATCGAAAATGAGGCACTCTAAACGGACGGTGTTATTGAATTTGAAAGATAATATGCCTAACAGTGTTGTAAAAGGTGGTCAATCAATCAAAAGACGAATCCGGGAGAAAAGGAACAGAACGAAAATACCACAAGGAGGGAGATAAGAAGAACTGCATTCAATTGCGAACAGCGTCAATTGATTTGCGTTTGTTCAGCAGTGAATCTAACAAACCATTGTAAGCTCACTTCATTAGCATACAATGGTCAATCAAACAGGATATCAATAACAGACCACAATAGTATATTAGGGTCGGACAGTCAACCAACCAGCTAAAGCAAATACTCTCTAAAAAAATACAGCAGCAATCAAGGGTCACTGACAATACAAACTACCTAATGAGGAACAGGTAAACATGGTCAATCAACAAACAAGACGTGGAACAAAATTGACAGCGTCCACCATATTCTAACTATATATGGGATCATTCAGATCAGAATGAGCTGCTACTCCTCTTGATATTTTCACACCGACCAGCTTCTATATATTCGTTCCATGGCAATGCCGCTTATTTCAATATTAAGCTTTATATTCCTAGCACAACGCATGAATAGCTGTAAAGGGTTGAACGAGTAGATGATAAACACATCCAGAGAAATTCTCTAAAATTTTTGTGCACCTTGTGATAAACGATTTAACAAGACAGCTGGAAAAAGTGACATGTAAAATATACAAAGGTGTAGTGCATTCAAAATATCGGACAGTATAGAAATGACATAAAATCATGAAATATTTGGAATGACTTACTGTTTCGTCGACACCTCTATGATTCCATTGAGGATTTAACAGGCCGACCCGGGCGCTTAGACCAGTGTTGATTGTGTACCTTCAAAGCTACTAGTTAAACGAAAGAAGATTCTCACTTCATGCTGTCTTCAGTCATAGGGATTCCATTATCAATGGCGTCCAACTCAACAATGAATTTACCATAAATCTGAAGTAGTCGGAATAACCGAAAAAGAAAAGCTAGCAAAACCTTATTAAATAAAACAGGAATCATGGGATCCGATTCTTGAACACCAATAACATTGGCCAATATCTGTGGTCCGAAATGCACATACACCAGACCAGCGCTGCTGAGCTTTATGTCCCATTCGGAATCTTTGAAAAAACTTTTAAACGTCAACTCAAAGCCTCTAAAAACAAGGAATCATAAAAACAGTAGCACAACAAACCAACCGTTGATGATGATCATATCTGTGTGTGATCGGATCAAACACACCACCAACATCAACAACAATTGTGCAGTTGGACAACACGGACTGATCTCGCGAACGAACTATTTCTGCGTCAGCATATTCGGGCAACTGTTTCAACATAGCACAAGCAACCAGTTCGTCCGCGTGGAATTTTCCGTTGTGCGTGCCGATACTTGGTTTCGCACAATTATTGCTCGGCATTTTCTGACAGAAAAAGGGTTGAGTGTAACATTACGTGGACTAACAAGATAAAAGGAAAATTTACTTACAGGTGTGCAAACAAGACAGTACAGAAGATTAAGCCTACATCCACCAGACACGGAACATTTACACGAATGGCCATGAACATAAACAGACGATGTTGCAGCTCGAGCATCGGATCGCCACAAGCGACAGGAAACTGCTTGTCTGGATAACAATCAACTTGTCATTGTGTCACTAAGTAAATAGAACTGATGATAAGTCTACAGAGAGCTGAGTGATAGGGGACGAGCAAAACTCACGCTCAATTGCAGCTTACGGATAAGCCACCCTCTTTTGAAACAAAATGAACAAGTCAAAATAATTTGAGAAGCACAGAAAGACTTCGTCAAGAGGGTCGGATTTCAATTTACGACCTTCAGTTTCGTAACAGCCGACGTCGTCAGAGAGCTGCCTATAGAACAATGAATCAAAGGTTCCTGTTGAAACGTCGTCAGCACAGAAGGACTGTACCAAGCATTTTTACGAGGACTATTCATGTGAATACAAATGCGAAGTCAGGCCTTTTTAGTTATTCTTCGCCTCACAGTAATTTAAACAAGATTATCAGTTTGCAGAACTTAGATGAGACCCAACTGTGAAAAGTCAGGGCTTCGGCTGGATTCGAACCAGCGACAGTAACACCATGCCTCTACGCGGCAAGCGCTCTACCAGCTGAGCTACGAAGCCACGCCAGGAGCTCGGAAATTTTACATAAGTAGAAACAGGTGAAACTCAAGGTGTAATGGTAAATCATTCGGCGAATTACATGACTGATTATAACTCTAACCACAAAGAAAAGATACACTTTATACATGTCCATCTACACTACTGAGCTGAAATGAAACAGCTTTGATCGATACAGAATTGCGTTCATTTTTTATTTTAGCTATTATATAGTGAATATTCTTCGAATCAGGACGTCTAACTCTATCCTACTGTCTCAATGGTGTGTGCTTTATGAATTATCTATCAAACAGCCAATTGCAACGTAGAGCCATTTGTCACCAGAACGGTTGTAAGCAGATCCTCATTAGTTACCGGCATAATGGATTCATACATTCGTCAAATTTTTAGCGTCTATCGGATTCCATGGACTAGATAAAATAAATGATGACCGGCACGATTGTTCCTGCATAACTTAGCTACTACGAGCGGACAAGCATTAAGTTTAAATCAAGGCGAGTGAAATGTTGATAGACTGCTTTATGTAATTAGGTAGAATATTTCGGCCAAGTTGCTTGATGAAAGTAGATGGGACCAGAGTTCCTCAGGATTCTGTTCTGGAACAGCTTTTTTTAGGGTTTAACAGTGACCTTACAAAAATCGTCCACTGAACAGGTTTAGTGCAAGCGAATCATCTCAAAACCTGATGCACCACTAAATCGACACTTTGAAATGCTTCACAAAGGTTCAATAGAGTGGGTCCCCAATGGACTCCGTCAGCAAAATCCCGTGTATACATGCCAATCAGAAAGACGTCTATCAACTAAGTGAAAATTTGCCGATATACACGAAATATAACCATTATTTAGGAAGTGTTCTGATTACATCACTCAAAACAGCCCGGATAGGACTTACACTTCCGCGCACAATATACTGAAGACAATCAAGAAGGTCCTTCAGTAGATATGCACCCAGAGCAATAATCACCGCCAAATGCATCAAACCGATTCTGTATATCAAGGATCGGCGCCCTGCCTGTTCCAAGTTGAGAAAACAGAAGAGTTCGATCGAGCGAAGTGTTGATGAGATGAAGAAGCACCAACGAGGAAGGGCTAGGTTTCTTCGATAAGCTCCTACAAAACTAGATACCTGTGATCTGATAATTGTTACTGGTGAGAGTGAGGGAGGACTTATGGATTCGAAACTACGCGATGGGGTGGGTCCCATTCGAAAAGCTCGGGACGTGACGAGAACAAAATAACTCTAAGCAAGTCAACTATACGGAGAGCACCCGTAGTCTAACAGCTCTCTCGAATGGAATGCGCTTTCGTGCCTAGTGGCGAACATGGAATCATATGACATCTCAATAGGAACTCGATGAGCACGTTGGGACTTTGCAACGGCAGAAACAGTACAAACGTTACATCCCAGGGAATACTAGCGTGACGAAGTATACAGAGACATTCTGTCTGCCATCGATGTGACAGAAAAGCCCAGTGAGCATTGAATTTCAGAAATGTCAGCTTTCCGCGGTAGACAAGAAACGTTGCGAGACACATTTATCCATCTGGAAAAATGAGTCATCGCATACAGAAACAGACTGCCTAAAGTTGTTCCTTCTAATTCAGCTAATCGTCCACTGAACCAGTGATTGCTCCACCATAAGGTAATTAACTCGGTGGAATCTGAACTACCGAAGAACTGCCTAAGACACTAACGAAACTGCTGTACCAACGTTACCGTCAAACTTAGTCGGTGTACTTGTCATTCATTATACACTGCAAGGCTTCTTTAATTACTACATGCAGTAGAACATCTTCAATGGTTACCTAAACACCACCCAACGGATTAAGCACCTTGCAATTATGAAGCCGACGTTGCAGATTATTTAACAAATAATTCTTTTGTCGTTTAGCTACAACAATTGTTCGTGGGTTTTAAAAAACCTGTCGACAATATTGGGGCAGAGGACTGTTCGGATGATTTGATTGACAACGATTTTTCTCCTCGTGACTCCCGCCAACTGTCTGCAACTTTGGATGTACCCGAAGTGTGTTTTAACACATGAATTTATTCGTGATGGGAGGTAACCGCCGTATGCCTCATCCGCGCAAAAACCCAAGGTACAGCACGAGAGAAGTAGAAGGATCATCGCGCTGCAGCTGGTACTCCATCAGGTCCAATGACTGACCATTGTAAGTATTATGATACTGTCAGGGAAGCCGCCAGTTTTGTGTAACAAAAAGAATAACAAAGTACACTTGTCAGTGACCGTTACCGTTGCCAGAGTCATGTACTTCTCCGGTCTTCCCGAGTGTTCTCAGTCGTCGTGCCAAATGCTGTTGTCATCCAGACTACACGTCTGCCCTGCATTGGACTTTTATCTGGTCCCTTCTTCTGCTATTGCTATGTTGCTAGTCGCAAACCTTATAAATATGAACGAGTTCGTGGCCAAGTAGTTTTCAGTTGAGCGACACAAAAAGCTTTGTTTGAAGGTCAGTCTTTTCCCTGTGTCCATGCGGTAGACTCGGGTGGATGAGTTGGCTGGAAACAGACTAATTGACCGCGTGTACTACGTTATCCCCCGTTATCTGTTTACGTGCTCGTAGGTCGTAGATCCAGTTACAACAGATACAAGAATTAGCAAAAAGTAATGGACCTGGGTGTATGGTGAATGCTACCTGCGTGCTCGTCATAGGTACATTCATCTGAATCACCCTTACCATTAAGTCACACCCATGAGCATTGTGGCTAGTGTAGCCGTTGCTCATAACATCGGACTACGAAGCAGCAGAATAATTGATAATGAAATCCGTTATTCCAACCTGAGTACTGAGTTAGTGATTAGACTGAACAGAGCGTCTTTGTTTTCTACTCCTCTCACAGTAATCGGACAATCTGAACACTATTCATACAACGTTGTAGTTTTGCGCTTGACTAATCAGCCATGTCTGTTGCGGAGTTGCTGGCGGCGTGGTTAACACGCTAATATCATAAACACTATGACTGGAGTGTCAATTCCGGCTTGAACGGAGATATGCGCTACTAATGAGACCTAATAAGAGCGAAACACGAATCCGGTGCTTCCGTACAAAGTGGGCCATCTGGGAGGTTTATCTGAATGCAAAGACTTCAATGGAGTGTATGTGGTGTCCAATCCGAAATACTAATAAACAAACAAAGCAAAGGAAACGGAAGTTCATGAAAAAGACGAGTCAACGTCTTTCTGTATACAGGCTCGTCGCCGACTGCGACACCGCCATGCACGAGAGGGTTTCAAACCACCTGCCCACGGCAGGTCAACAGTTCATAAATACCCACAATCAAATCTGGATGGCGTCCAGGTAGTAAACCATTAAGACCAGATTTACAGGGTTAAACGGACCTATGGTGCAAGCTAGCGTAAGTGAAATTCGTGCATTGGAAATGAGCTACTATGTCACAGTGTCGTTCGATTTCATACAGAGCATTAGCTTTCCGACAAATGCACCTATGATTCAACGCGAGTTTCATCATGCAAGCACTCGTCTTCGGGGAGACACTACAAAGTGCAACCTGGGTGGCTGACCAACTAGTGTCCATAAGTTACCGCCGGGCAGCCTTCAAAAACATCGTTCATAGAACGACTGAAGAATGTGTGCCCCTAAGCCTTAAACGGGTGAGGCATTTGCTGAGGCGAAATATCTGTTAACTGTGCACACTAAATGAAACGCTCTGGATCAACTTCGATAGGAAGATACTAAGGGGGCTCGTTCAAAGTATAATGCGCTGCGCAACAGATACGATGCGGTTGTTAAACGTGACCTTAACGACTACCAAAGAAGACCGGAAAAGTGAACAAGTTAATTCAAAAATATTCTGCATATCTTTTTCTGGGGTATCCAGGTGAAAACTGGACATAATTAACAAGGGTGCCTTCTATGCGAGGCGACTAAAGCTACGTTGACACAATTAAGTATTCGCTACGGTGTCTACGTTTGTGTTCTACTATAACTCACCTGTGTCTCACCACCCAGTATCGGGGGTAGGGTTGATGGCATAAAAACAACAAAAGCGACTGTGTTTGTAAAGCTTAGGGATCTATAGGACCATGAGTCCCTTGGTCCCAGTTTATTCATGCAATACACGGGTTTGTTATTGATTCCACTTCGCCTCTTATTTACCCACTCGTCAATGAGTGCGAGCCCAAAAGAGTGGAAGAACTGTCATATGATGCCACTTCAAAATGGAGGTCCCTGTGACAATGATGTAAACTACAGGTCCATCACTTTACTCATTGCCACATTAAAGATTCTGGAAGGCTTAGTTGACGGCCAGATTCGACTCTAGTGGAGACTATGCAGTCTCAATAAGCTTCGACGGCGCCAGTTTCGTCAAAGATATTCACACATAACCAATTCAATGATGGCTACGAACGACAAGATCAAAATGGTTGACTCTGACAAAAGTGTGGATACAGAGTACCCAAACTGCCAAAACACTTGATACAGGGCATAACGATATGTTGAGAGCACATGTGGAGGATTTCGGGAATTCAGGTTAACTGCTAGTCTAGCACTAAAACTGACACTTGAACAGAATTTCCAGTCGGATGCTCCACGGCAAATACGAAAACACACATACCGAAGCCGGGAGAGTAATATGGGGTTCAATTACTGGACCATGATTCCTTCTACTGTTCGTTAACTACGTCACTACTGAAGTGCAATGTGTCTAGTTTATACACACAACGTGAACATCTGGATGCCGACACTTGAACGTACCGACAAATTTTTGAGGATAACCTGCATTAGAATAATTTCTATGCTAGGAAACAACCTGCCCTCCAAAATAAAGAAACATACTGTCACGAACAGCTCGAGACAAAATGATCTCAGTTGGGACTGGGATCACGGCGCTCACCGAAAGGTCAAACAAGTGCACTAAACAGGACATATGCATGGACCGAGCAACAACTCTGGAGCATGTCACGGAGTAACCAACACAGTCGTCGGTCAAGGTCGAAGTCAAGCTACTGAAGCGAAGTCAATGAAGCAAGCTGCTGTGTTGATTTCATATATAATACCCTACTGACAATACACTAGACAACTTTTGTCGTGCCTCATTGCTGAGTCTTTTGCAATCAGTCGGGATAGCTTGAGGTCGTACTATTAACCAGCGTTACAACACATATTAATTTCCGTCTTCACAAAAATAATAAAAGTACCCACCATAGGGCCGGAGTTCCACTTCAGTTTGCTTCTCAGCGAAGTGCTATCGACACTCTCTTTTAAGAAGACTAGGGTTTCTCAAAAAGCCGCAGTACTCATGTTGTGAACGTAGAAGACGCTTGACCTAGAGAGCAGTTCATTTCAGGGCATCTCAAAGCATGCAGAAATACGATTGGAGGGATCCGGTTCTATATTAACCCGTCACTGTGGCCGGAGCCAAATAAAGCCTGTGAAGAAACGTTATCGCAAGTGTTATGCTGCAAAACTTTCGGTTCAGCTCATATAGGGTAATGTAGTGTAAGCCCGGAGGAATAAGACCAATAGGAGTTTGAGTGAAGGCCCTTGTGGTCCAACCGTCCAGTGATGGCCAGCCGGGCAGTGAACTAGTACGAAAATGAAACCTTCATATCTCAGAAACAAGTAAAGATCTAGTGGTAAAATCAAAGCAGGGGAGGAAGACATTGGAAATATAACACGAACAGTACACTGTAAGAGTATATATTAGCACATTTTAGATGGGATTAGAGACAAAAACAAAAAGTTAATTATGGACTGAGAACTAGACGAAACCTTCAGAGTGTAATGCACCAACAAAAGGAGAAAAAAGACACAAGGCCATAAAAGCCCAGATTTCCCAAAAGTAGGTAGCATAATCTACCAAACGACGGAGATCGTTCGTGGATACGAGCAAGAAAAGATAACATACCTAACTTGCTTGCGCCTAACGAGATCGTCATATCTTCGTCGACGGTGTCATATAAATATAGTGATGACCTACCAATCTCAGATGACCAGCGAAATCATGGTGACACTGAGTGCAACACCATACAGTTATCACCAAATCATCATCATAGCAGTCATGAGCTTGACCAAAAGGTACTGTGGCTCAGGCAGCCGCTCACCTCAACAGTGACGCGGAATATCGTAGGAGAAAACGTCACCAAGAAGTTTGAAAACTATTAAAAGACTAAGTGGAAGGACTAGAAATGGTATGTATACAGGTATGCCATTAACTGCGACAAACAGCCATCTCGGATAGTATCTCTAACCAGCGTACTGAGTGGTCACGAGGACCCCATCCAGGCAGGCGACACCTACCCACTCTACTCAGTGGAGCAGTCAGGGTCTCCATATTTCGTGACCAAGTTGTTGCTTGGCCACCACGCGGTTTTATCCAACTGTCGGTGGTTTCAGTATATAATGCCAGGCACGGCAAACGATCAGATGACATGCGGAGTACGTGACCTAACCACCGCAAGCTGTGCACAGTGATTAGTTGATCAATTGATCGCATATCCCGAGCGTTCCCAAATACGCACCGCCGAAGGGCCACATTGCTCACGCGATCAGTCCACTGAATGTGGGCTGATTGGCGGAGACAACGATGGTCAAACACACCAAGACTGTTGACATCTTCTTTGCGAACAAACCACGTTTCTGAACCACAGAGCAAAATGGAATGCATACAGGTATTATATACTCTTCAGCGAAAATCGGACGTCTTTCCGACGCCAGAGACGACGCAGTTTGGCAAACGCAACGCGTGCCTTTGTTATTTTTGCTGATATGTCATCAGCAATATTACAGGTTGAGGTGATAGTGCTACCCAAGTATCTGAAACTGTTCACAGTCTCAAGCGGATTACCTGCAATAAAGGAAATAGGAAAGGAAATGCCCTAGTCTTGAAGCAACACTGCACTTTGAAGGTACAAAGCGCACTCCACACAAACCAGCCCGGTCACTCACCTTGTCCAGCATGGTCTGCATGTTTTCGGCAGAGGGGCTAAGTAAAACAATGTCGTCTGCACACTCAAGATCGATCAACCTAGCGCCAGGAAGAAGCTTCACACTAAGATCACTAGATTTCTCAAACGTATACTCCACAATGTCGTCCATGACGAAATTGAAC
>LUCH01003575.1:28203-38246 GCA_013368495.1 Paragonimus heterotremus | reverse complement strand
CCAAGGCATCTCGAAGACGACGGTAATCTAAGGAGTACATGTTCAAAGATTTTAACCTTTCCTCATATGGTTTAGTTTTCAGGTCCCGGACTGCCTTAGTGGCTCGTCGTTGTACCGTCTCCAGGAGTAACTTGTTTTTCTGGAGATGCGGTGGCCAGATTACAGTTCCATTATCCAGATGCGGTCAAATGAAACTGTTATAAAGAAGATGAGAACAATTAGGGCTGAAGTGGCCGAAGAAACGTTTCAATAACTCCAGGATGTTGCTAGCTTTTTTTGCATTTGTTTCAGCGTTCGCAGAGCTCGACAGCTCTCGAGCTCTGTTTCGCACACTTCAGAGTGTGCGAAACAGTGCATCTTAGGTCCTTCTCAATATGATCTGTCTGAAACGGATATCCGTTGAGGTAATAATTGGTTTTTATAGAACCGCAAATGTGCATAACTTTGCATTTACTAACATTCAATTCGAGTCGGTTCACTCGAGATCAATCGAAAAGAATGTCAAGGTCTTTTTTTAGGATGACAGAATCATCGGTTGTGTTGACGGCTCGCCAAATTTTGACGTCGTCCACAAACACTAGTAACGGAGAGGTGCTTGACAGTGGGAGATCGTTGATGAATACCAAAAACAGCAGCGAGCCAAGAATTGAGCCTTGAGGTACTCCACTGAGGATAGGCCTGCAGGTACAGAAAACATCATTAACGTGCACCCTGGATAGACGGTTAGCAAGATACGACTCAAGCCACTGGAGAAGACTGCCTCGCACCCCAGAATGGGAGAGCTTGCCGATCAAAACAGAATGATCCACGCCGTCGAATGCCTTAGCAATGTTGAGATATACAACGTTTATTCCATTACCCTGATCATCTGCTTTCGTTCGCTCGTCGATGGCTATCAACAGATTTGTGGTACACAAACGGCCCTTGCGAAATCCGTGTTGCGCATTAGAGAACTCACGAGAGGTGAGATGCTTACAAAGGGAGTCGTATACAAGCGCCTCTAACATTTTTGGAGGGCTTGACAGCAACGCAATTGGTCTGTAGTCACCGGGTCAATTTCGCCTACCACTCCTGAAAACGGGTGTAATGCTCGCGAGTTTCCAACTACTGGGTACTGTTCCCTGGGAGGCAGATTACGTGAGCAGTAATCTAAGTGGGTCAGTAAGCTGTTCCGCCGCTTCCCGTAAGGCCTTGGGTGGTATACCATCGGGGCCAGGAGAGCTGTCCCTAAGGCACCTGAGTTTAGCCAACACCGCCATGGAGGAAGTGTTCACCGTGCAAGTGCCATCGATTTCAGTGTCAAGACGAACCTGAGGAACTGATGGTGACTGCGCAAAAACACTACTGTAAAACTCAGCAAGAACATCAGCGGTCACCGTATCAGAGCTAGTAAGGCCTGATGGGCCTAAGAGTTGTGGAACTCCGGCTTTTGCCTTGCTAGTTAGTGCTACAAATCGAAAGAGGCTATTTGGATCAGCGATAAAGCGTTCTGTAGGACGCTGTTGGTAATGAAGACGATCGTGTCGAATTAGCGATGTACATTGATTCCTTAGGGCAGCGTATATTTTTTGGTCACCTTCCGATCCTGATAATCGATAGCACGTCCATGCATACGGCTTCTTCAGAATGAGTTTAAGTGTACTAGAGCATAGTTGACTTAGAGGCTTATTCCGTTTGGAGCCCGATAATGGTGTAGATTCACATACGGCTGCAAAAACGATGGCAGCAAGCTTCTCACAGAGATCATCTATAGAGTGGAGTGGGATGTAGTTCGCCCAAGACTGCATTCCCAAGTAGCCACGAAGTTTTTCCACGTCCATTTTTCGGAAGTTTCTGCGATTGCTAGTCGATGAGCTAACCAGATTAGTACTGCAAATGAAGTTAAATAAGACGACTGCGTGATAGCTTAGCTCGAGTGGTGCGGTGATTGTAAGGATGTCTGCCATCAACTCTTCGTTAGTGAATAAGTAGTCCAATCACGACGGACTTTGGCCAGTAGGCCAACGTGTGAAACCAGATATGTGCTCTGTAAAACCTAATGCTCCGACTGTGTGAAAAAATCGTGCAGAGATAGAATTGTCAGTGCCTGTGTACGAGCAGGCCGGAAAGTTGATTTCGGGTAAGCTGAAATCGCTCATTAAGAGAATGCGGGAAAAACCCAGAGTGGGTAAAATTTCCAATCCAGATAATAAGAGTTCGTCTTTAGAATTATCCGAAGATGGAGGACAACAGAGGACCTCTATAAACCAGCGTTCTGAACCACTTAAGCGAATCGAGCACCAGACCGTTTCTTGAATCGCGGCAAATACTGGATTGTTAAAAAGAAGGGCTTGAAGAGAAGTGTGGATATAGAAAGCCGACCCCCTCTTCTACCTTCAGTTCTATCCGCACGGATTGATTTCAGAGTCTAGGTAGGAAGCGCTCAGCCACGACTCCGTTATGGCAACAACCCGGGGCTTTGTGATAGAACAAAGTTTGCGAAGCTCTGGCAATTTATTTACTAAGCTGAGCGCATTTGGGTACATGGACCTTAGAGAGTTAATAGTAAACGAACGAACGTCCTCCGGTGATTGTGAATGGAGGGGTCATACAAAACGTAACGCTGACGGAGGTCGCCGACTTCACAGGAGCCGGCTGTAGTGTGTTTTTCGAGGTCACTAAATCTTCAATGGGAACCACCAAGCGACTAGCACGCGTGCGGTGATTGGCTTTTAATAAATCTCGTTCCTCTTTAGAACGATCGGGGTGAAACAAAGTCCCGTCAGGGATAAGACGACGACGGTGGCGGAACCGCTCCAGTATACGCGATGTCATCTCATGCGAGGTGACAGTAATTTTGAGCAGTCGTGGTCGAGAATTGTCCGACTCCAGCTTGGGCTGCAGGATTCGATGAATACGTTGAACATGGACGTTGGCAAATTTAAGGGCGGTTGACAGGAATCGCCACTGACTCTTATCATGTTCCCGGTCGTCGCTGGTGGAATCGGGGACACGATCGGGGACTCAATTCACATGATTTAAACGAGTGGGTGAAAAATGTGAGAAACAATGAGAATTACGCTGTACAAAACGCTACAAAACTACTCCTCCCCTAGAGCATTAGTTAGGGTATGAAAACGCTCGAAAAGAAAATGTATGACTTTACTCTGAATAGTCTGCAAAAGGGACAGGAGGTTTGTGCGGTAGTCCGCAACGTTTGTGATGCAGGATGATGACAGAATTGTACATCCTCAACGGGAGTAGTGGAGCCTGAAAGTGTTTGCTGGGGTTGTGGGATTGATTAGTTCGGAAGACCTGGATGGGAGGAAGAGGTAGTCACAGCCAGAGGAGGAGGATGCAAGTCCGAATAGTCAACATAGGCCACTTTTAGGCGTTCGACACTTACTGAATCGCGAGTGCCGTTACGGTTAATGAAGAAATGCTTATCTTTGCGTTCAAGCATTCTAAACGGGCCATCGAGGGTGGCTGGAGGGACTTCTTTTGTGCGTCAGCCCTGATAAATACGAAGGGACAAGTGCGCAAGTCCTCGTGTACTTGAGTCTGCTTCGGGGTGGTCCTCGTTGGGGTTGGCTTTAACCTGCACATCTGTAGTTTCATACCTGTGATGTATGACATTGGGTCTATCTCACCAGTGGTTACAGCATCCGTAAACATTTCAAATGGCAGGCGTAAGGTGCTGCCATAAGCGAGTTCAGCCGGGGTGCAGCCGATGTCTTCTTTGACGGTGTTATGGATGCCAAGCAAAATGGGTGGTAAGTTTTCCGACCAATTTGAACCAGATGTTGTAGCAAGGATGGCGGCTTTAAGTCGACGATAGAAAGGTTCCACTAACCTGTTTGAGGCTGGGTGATAGGCGGTTGTTCGGAAGTGTTCACAGCTAAGTGCTGTAGATCGCGAAACAGCGTGGATGTGAACTGGGAACCGTGGTCAGTAGTGATGGAAGCAGGTACGCCGAAGGATAATACCCAGGTTTCCATAAACGTCCGTGCGATATTCTCAGCTGAGATGTTGCGTATGGACGTTGCTTCAGGCCATCGCGTGAAACGATCAACGCAAATCAACAAATGCGTAAAGCCGTTCGAAGGTGGAAGTGTGCCTATTATGTCAATGTGAACGTGTCTGAAGCGGGCGTCAGGTACACTGAAAGTGCCAGGTGTGACGATGGTGTGGCGGTGTACTTTGCTACGCTGACAGGATAGACAATGCTTGGCCCATTCACCTATGTCCTTGCGCGTGTTTGGCCAGACAAAACGGTCGGTGATTAGCCTGACGGTGGAACGGATGCTAGGATCGGAGATGCAGTGGAAGTGGCTGAAAATATTTCGCCGATAATTAGAGGGGACATAAGGTCGAGGTTTACCGATCGAGATGTCACAGCGTATTTTGGAGTCGCAGTGCAGGCTTGGTAGTTGAACGAATTTCAGAGACTGGTGACAGCGCAGCTCACTGAATTCCTCTTTGTCCTGTCGTGCCGCCGCTATGGTTTCTAAAGCGATGAGAAATGTTGACAAGTGATGTGTGCGCGAGATAAAGCATCTGCGATCAGATTGCTGGGACCAGCTACGTAGCGAATGTCTGTCGTGACCTGAGAAAGAAAGTCTAAGTGGCGGGTTTCTATCGGGGAGTATCTGTCTGGAGAAGTGTTGACAGCGTGTGTTAACGGCTTGTGGTCAGTAAGGATGGTAAACTGACGTTCTTCTAGCACATGTCGAAGATGCTTGACAACAAGGTGGATAGGTAGCAATTCTCTGCCGACGGTGCTGTACCTCGTTTGGGCAGGTTGTAACTTTCGGGAGAAAAAGGTTAATGGTTGGATTTCATTGCCCATGACTCGTTGCAAGACCGCACCGACAGCAGACTGGGATGCGTCGGTTTCTAGAACTAACCGTGCGTGTTCATCATTACTCAGATATTCGAGGGAGGTGGCGTTTGCCAGAGCCTGTTTGACGGGTGTGAAAGCGGCGGTGGCTTCCGGGGTAAAGACAAACTTTTTGGGGCTACAATTAAGCAAATCAATCGGTGGCTTGAGTATTTCAGAGCAATTGGGGATGAAGCGACAATAATAATTGACAATCCCCAAAAATCGACGGAGGCTTTTGATAGACTGAGGCAATGGATAACCCGAAATAGCTTTGGCATTCTCCGGTAGTGGTTTGATGTCGTCTTTATCGATGCGATGACCGTGGACGCGCGAATCTGAGTGGTCTCTTAATGATGATTTGATGACCATCGTGTTCCGGCGCTTTTGTACTAGGTGCGGGTTGGTAAATTCTCGGGGACTGTTTCAACAACACTGTATACTGGTTGGCTTCCAGTAAAGCCGTTCGAAGTCCGATTGAATTGATGGTGGTGGTTTCACCTTGAACACACAGAGCAGTGGTGCGGTCTACCAGTTTCCGGCGGCTGAGGTCAACAGCCAAACCATACTTTTTGGGGAAATCGATGCAAATGATTGGGTGTTGGATGTCGGCAATGATAAAAATCCAAGGGAAACTTAGGTGCATGCCGAGGTCGACTGTCAACAAATGTTGGCCGTATGTTACGATTTTGGAATTGTTAGCCGCCTGTAGTGTGTACTCCGCGGGTTTGGGATCGCGTTTAAATTTATCTGGAGGTATAACGCTGACCTCTGCATCGATGTCGATGAGAAAGCGAAGTCCAGTATAGTCGTTGTGGACATGAAACAGGCGACTGTTGATCTGACCAGCGGCAGCCGTAGCCATTATTGGCTGGCTAAGTCGTTTCTCTCACTTGCATTTCCCTTAGTAAGCAGACTGGAATATGTACATGGGTGCGTGCATTTGCGAGCACTATCACCGAAACGTCTATGGTAATAACAAATGTTAGGGGTTTGGGACTTGGAAGTGGGAGGTCGCGAGCGAGATTGGGATCGGGTGCGCCAGAAGTGACGACTCTTCATAAGGCGTCCAGCTAAGTGTCAGATGAGACACCTGGCGTTGGACGTTATTGAGGGTATCTTGTTGTGGATCATTGCGATCGGAAGGGTCACGTACACGGCTGATGGAACGTTTGAAGAAACATTCGTGAACCTTGTCTGCTGTCTTTGCTAACTTTTCCAGTGGTGTCAGGGTCTTGTACAGACAAAATTACCGAGGTGTTTAGCGGGAGGCGTTTGGTCCACAGCTGCCTCAGGACGGGATCACCTATGTTGTTATCACCGACCAGAGATCTCATGTGGCGAAGCAACTGAGAGGGGGTGCGATCACCCAACTCGACACCAGAAAGCAACTGTTGCAACTTGGCCTCGTCTGAAGTCGTGGTATGCTTTAAAACTGCAGTCTTCAGTTTGTCATATCGGAATTCGTCTGGTATGGAGTCTAGTATATCACTTAACTCGGAGGGGGAGTCAGTAAGCAATTGTGTAGCGACGTAAGAGAATATGGTGGCCTGGGAAATAATCTTACGAAAACGGAAAAATGCTTCTACTTGAGTGAACCAAACGCGGAGGTTTGACACACCAAGTGCATGTAACTTAGGATTAATAGCGTTTTCGGAGGATAGACTAGCGTCAAAATAAGAAAACATTGCGAAATACTGTGACTTTTGAGCTTAGCGATAACGGAACCAGAAAAAGATATATATGTACAATGGGCAAAATGAAAAAATTCGGGCTCACCAGTTTACGTAGTGGATCTAAACGCTACATACAATTCAAATGTGAATACGAAATCAAAAAGCGATAAAAAATGAAAACAACTGACTCACAGTAGTTCGTGAAGGTGCGTTGTTCAGAGTTCCACCACACAGAATGGAGTATCCAATTGATGCGATCTGTCGTGTAGTTCCCAAATAACTTTGGAGGTCACAACGAAGATAATTCCGACGACAGATGAGTTTGGAAATGTGCTGAAATAAAGGCGGATTCCTTTAGTCGTTAACTCTCCCAAAATCTGTACACACGTGACACTGAACGTAAGGAGAGAACACAGGGCTCGTGTAACAGGCAAGCGAGAAGGCGGAAGGCAGAATTCGGATAAGAATGTTTATGTAACACGTGACACCTAACATACAGATTAGGGAGTGAACGGATACATATTGATTAGTCTCTTTCACGGGAGTCTTCCAGTGTTTGATCAATTAGCAGGACGGTGATAGTATGCTCTGTAAAAAGTGAAAAAAGAGGGGTAAAATAATCGAAACAAAATGGTGTACGTCATGCTGATTTCGATTTCCCGCTATAATACACCCTCGTTAATGAGGCATCGTCCCGGTGCCTCTGGTACGTCGTTCGAGATCTCCACCTCTGCTCCTATCTCTGGTACCTCCTCTGAATCCTCTGCTTCCGTTGAAGTTTCGGCCGGTTTTAGTCTATTGAAGTGTACGACCATGGGCTTTTGACAACTACCTGTGCTTCGAATGTAACATAATGCATCAATGTGCACTCGTTCGACAACGAAATGACCTTTCCATTCGCATTGTAGTTTAGCAGGTACTCCGGGGGATGGGACGTCTGTATGTAGATAGACTCGCTCCAGCTAGCAAAGGGGATCCATGAGCTTTCTTGTCACAGTATTCCTTTTGACGTCGTCGAGCTGCGTTCAAATGCCGACGAGCCAATTCGTGACTTCTGGCAAGGTGTCCCGCAGGGATATGACGTACTCGGTGATTAGAAGAGGCAGTCTCCCGAGATAAGGTGTTTGCAAGTCCGATGGAAGTTGAGGCTCTCTACCAGTCTACATGAAACTCGGTGTTTGGTTAATGGAAGAGTGAACAGTACTCCGATACGCCATCAAGCACTGTGGGAGCGCTTCATCCCATTGTTGAACATCCTCCACAAATGCTTTCATCAAGCCCTTCAACGTGCGGTTGGTGCGCTCGACCAGCCCGTTTCCTTCCATGTGATAAGGTTGTTCGTGTTTCATCTATTTTCCTGAGCCCACATAGTTTATGTATGGTGGCACTCTCAAAATTGGAACCTTTATCTGAATGCAACTGTCTCGGAGCACCCCAATTGCAGATTCACTTTCTAAAAATCGCCTTGGCAACAGAAGGGGCATCAATCGCCGATAACGGTACAACTTCAGCCCATTTTGTGAAGTGATCTATCATTACGAGGATGTATCTTTTTCCTTGGCATGTCTCAGGTAGCGGTCCCATTATGTCGACGCCAACGATCTCATTTGAGTATCCAGTCTGTACTGGATGTAACGGTGTTCTGTAGTGCGGAATTGGGTTCTTAAACCTAGCACATGATGAACTGCGACAAAAATTGGCGACATCTCTCCGCTGATGAGACCACCAAAACCTCGCCCGTGCTCCTTCGTTAACTTTATTTTGTTCCGCGTGTCCCAATTCTTGGTGAAGGTTCTCTAGCACCTTGGCCACTTTCGTCTGAGGAACGACAATACGTTTAGTATAAGTATGTACAAGATGACATCTACCACCACCAGCTGTTCCCAAAGGGTCCACAAACATCGAGTCTACCAACTGCAGCTTGCAAGCTCTTCGCCCGTCGGTCTACTTCCACTCGCTGATACCCTTTCATGAATCAAAGTCAGCTCGGGATCATCCTTCCGCAACTCACCCCATCCTTCTGTTCTGTTCCGAAGACTGCTCAGTGCCTCATGTTGTGTGGTGCAAAAAAGACAATCCCCATGATCACGGATTGGTCTTCAAGAGAAGGCATCTGCATTCCCGTGCTGCTTTTCTGGCCGATGGTAGCACTCAAAAGCATACCCATGCAAATACTTCTGTCAACGGGCAATCGGTCCTTCCGAGTCGCGGAAACTCCCAAACCACGTTAACGACTGATGGTCAGTACGTACCACGAACTTCTTACCTGGCAGGTAATGACGATAGTGTTTTAAAAAGAACAGTAATGCAAGCATTTCCTTCCTCGTGGTGCAATAGTTCTTTGGTTTAGTTAGGGATCTGCTTCCGAACACGATAACGTGTTCGTCTCCCGTTTCACCTTTTTGGAACAGTGCTGCTCCGAGACCGTGACCACTCGCATCAGTGTCCAATATGAATTCGTCAGCTTCCATGACAAGGCCGGGAAATGCTAGTATTGGAGATACGCACAACGCCTTACGTAGTTGGTCAAAACTCCGCTGCTGCGTCTCCGCCCATACAAACTCGCAATCTTTCCCTAGGAAAGCGTTTAGAGGTTCTGTTATCGTTGAAAAGTAGCGGACGAATCGCCGGTAGTATGAAGCTAGACCCAGGAAACTCCACACCCCACTGACCGTTAGTGGGATTGGCCACTGTTCTACCTGGACCGTCTTCGCGCGATCTGTCTGAATGCCTTCCTTGGAGATGACATGTCCCAGGAAATTAACCTCCTCCTGCATCAATCTGCATTTAGCCGGGTTTAGCTTAAGACCCACCTGACACAAAAAATTCAATATGATTCGTAGACTTGCGAGTTGTTTGTGGGTCGATGGCCCGTGGATGACGACATCATCCGAATATACTAAACAGTTCTGAGGCACCAGGTCACGAAGTACTGATTGCAATAGGCGCTGAAATGTTGCTGGGGCGTTCACTGAGCCGAACGGCATTATCTGAAATTCCTGTAGGCCCGAAGGCAAAGTGAAGGCTGTTTCACTCCTGTCTACCTCGTCAACTTCGACTTGCCAGTAACCGGATGCAAAGTCGAGTATGCTAAACCAACACGATCCGCTAAGCGCCTCTAGTACGTCGTCCGTGCATGGAAGGAGGAACGAGTCATCATCATCATCATAACAGCCATGAGCCTGACCAAAAGGTATTGTGGCTCGGGCCGCCGCTCACCTCAACATTGACGTCGAGTATCCTAGAAGAAAACGTTACTAAAAAGAAGACTAAGCGGAAGAACTAGAAGTGGTATGGATACAGGTACGCCATTGACTGCGACACATCGCCATCTCGGATAGCGTCTCTAACCAGGGGTTTGAGTGATCACGAGGACCCCATCCAGGCAGGCGACACCTATCCACTTTGCTCAATGGAGCCTACCCACTTTGCTCAATGGAGCAGTCAAGGTCTTCATATTTCGTGACCACGTTGTTGCCTGACCACCACGCGGTTTTACCCAACTGTTG
>LUCH01003575.1:0-12019 GCA_013368495.1 Paragonimus heterotremus | reverse complement strand
ATTTTTTAATCGGAATATCGTAATTCCATACCGTCCCTCATAAAAACGTTTAGCACATTAAAACAAACCTATTTCCCACAGCAAATTGGGTACATTTCGTGTTTTCTAAAATGCTCCATCTATTACCATTCAGAATGTATTGAAACTCGCATATTAATGGTCCACTCATGTGCGCGTTTACTCCCTGCGGATACTCTTCAGCGTAACACCGCTCGTGGGGATTACAGGAAATACGAAGAACAGAGTAAGATTACTTGCAGCGATTCAGCGACTGATACACGGGTTCGAGGCAGGGACCCTATGGTCCCGGATCCTGTCAGTCTTTCTTGCTGAACGTCAGGCGGTTTTCTGTTTATCTGAAAGGCATTCAATGAAAACAGAACGTAGCACCGGTCGCAAGGATTACACTTGATTCTAGAAGCAAATTGGGATTGTTAACATTGAAGAACTGATGAAAAACGGAAATCAAACGGTGCTTTAAAACGACGTTTATGGACGCTCCTAGCGGCCTCAGGGGAATGATTGTTCCAACGCTTAATAACCCTGAAAGAAATGAACTGCTGCATAAGAAAAGTTCAAAGACGAAGCTTGAAAATCTTCCTGTTATGCCCACGCAGACCGTAATCATTCGCCACAGTGAAGAACTGATCAACGAGGCCTACTCTAGACAGAAAGTGTGTGAAGATTAAGTCACCGCCAAATCGCCTAGATTCAAGTGGATACATATCAAAAATTTAGAGCCAAGTCTCGTATACCACATTTCTTATACCGGGTACCAACTTGGTTGGCACGCGCTGGACACGCTCAACGAAAAGTATATCCTTCGTCAGGCTTGAACACACGATCTGATTAACATACCCGTTGAGCGGTCTAATACTACCTCCGAAAGCGTTTGAAAGGCTTTCCTGTCCATGCAGGGAAAGTGTGATTGGCCATCCTAATAGCGGCAACTCTCTTTTTACCGTTATCTCGTGACGATGCGCGAAGAATAGGCTTGACGACAACCAGCTGTCCAGATCTTTCATGAGATCAATTTTCATTATACCTACTGTGTTGAACGCAGTATGATTCACGGAGGCATTGCCAGAATCTCCACCGGGTGACATATTCAAGCACCAACTTTCATTCACTGGGAAGTTCTAATCATCCGAACAGCGTTTAATCGCGTCAAAATGAATCTATAGTGCACTGGGATCAGCGGCATTCCAGATTTCAGGTCATCGGCGTACAGAGTGGCGTTGTTGTGAATAGAGAACATTGGTGGGCCTGACATTGATCCTTGAGGCACTCGCGCAAAAATGAAAGAGTGACCAAAGTTCTGATTCAGTTTTACTCTTAAGGTTTTGTTATCCAAAAAAGAGGCGATCAAAAAGAGAGCCTTTCCTTGAGTACCGTAGGCTACCAGTTTGTGTTTCAGGTGGCCATGGTGAACACTGTTAAGAGCCGTGGTGAAGTCGAAGAATATAATATCTGAGATGATGTAATCGTCTCTGGTCTCCTTCAGACCGTCCTTGAGAATATTATTTGTTATGCATGACCTGTTAGAAATGAAGCCATGTTGGGTAGAAGTAAAACGGTGGCTTGACAAGAAGTGGTTGAGGATGGCACGTCTCAATGAGCGCTCGAATATCTTCAGTAGATTTCTAGTGAGGTTGATTGGCCAATGGCTGGCCCAGGAGTGCCAGTCACTCGCATGAATGTCGGGTATGGCCCTCGCTTCCTTTCACGCGCCAGGGAAAATGCAAGTTTGAAGTGTCTGGGTAAACAGCTTATAAAGGGGTTCTGCCAGACTAGCAGCTGCTTCTTTGAGAATTCTTGAGTGGACCCTGTCAAAACCCATTGCACCGTAATAATTAACCTTGAATAAAAGGTGTTCAACGCTCAACACAGAAAATTTAGCGGTACCAAGCGGTTGCCGGAGGCTCTACGACGGTAGGGTAGGTTGCCGGTTGGGTGGTGCGACGTTGCAGACTGCCAAATGGTGCAGCGTGAATAACTCGGCTTTAGCTGGGGAGTCAGATGAAGTGTCCCCGTTGGACAGTTGCAAAGAAAGAGCCGAGAGTCTATTCCCTCTTCTTCATTGCATATGCTCAGACAAGAGGTTCTCTTTCCCGCGGTCTCTGAGGGGTGTCTTTTGCTGTACGAATCTGGTGTGTTTACGGAGTTCCTGCCCGTACCTACTTGGAACAGTGTGGCACTCTCTTAGGGCCATCGAATTTCCCGCCGGCCTCCATTTTGCAAGCATATGGGAACAGTCATCTAGAAGAGGAGATATTCTGCGCAAAAAAGGCTGTCGGTACGAGAAAGCGCACTGTTTGTGCGATAAAATAAGTCAACCGCTTTCTGAACTGCGCTTTGAAACGTATAGTAGTTCTGGTCCACGGCATCATCGTCAACAAGAAGTGAACCTAATTAGTCTCTCAGTCCGTTGATAACAGAATGATTAAAATTTCTTCCTGTGGAGTTTCTCAGTGTTTTTATTAAGTGTAACCACCATCACCAGGGAGTTGTCGAATTTTATGGAGGAAAACCATGAATTTTACGTTGAACTTCGTACGCGGCATTTACCCCATGATTAACTTGGTAGCCGCCCGTTGGATACGTTTGACTCGTCTCCCTTCACGTCGATATACAAAACATGTTTAACACAACAGGGTAACGTCCTTATATGAATTCCGCAAATTATTACTGTGTATATTCCTCCAGCGTACAGCGCTGTTTTCATTTCAATGACAGTATGCGATTCTACGTACCATGGTGCATACTTTTAACGGTTCCTAGTTATATTTTGTGATTCATTTTTGTACGTTTGTGCATCTGCCGTTTTGTTAACTTCACCTGTACGCTTGATTGAAACCATCTCCATCACTTTTTTGAATTTGATCGGCAGCGAGAATGAACGGGAGTTAGAGCGCATCCTCTGTCTTTTTCACTTGTGCAGATTTTTGTGCTGGTGGAGGAATTGTACGACGAAATATTTCAGCTCCACACATTGGCTGATCCATCGAGGCTTGGTGGAGCTGTTATAAGTGTCTATGCACGGAGCACAGTTTGACATAACTCGTAAAGTAGGGCATTTGGACGGAACAGTTATGTGTCTCAGCATGGGGTGAGGTTTTATTTAACTCCTAAGCCAGGACAAATGCGCGGAACTTTTGTAACCTACAAAATTTGAAATGCTCATTGATATAATTCATTCTGCAGTTCACCTTACCTTTACTCCGGCACGTCATGATTCCAAGGAAAATTTTGCAGTAGTGGTAGCAACGAATGCCTAAGCGCAGCGAATATAACCAAGAAAAGTCCACTATCGGTTTTTATGCATTGTCCTACGCTGAAATAAGTCTATAGGAGTAGCTCAAGTTCGCAGTTTTATAGATAGCTTAGTTCTCATGTTTTAACAAAGGTTCAACCGTCGCAAGTAAAATCACGTTTTTCTGTTTGATAGTGTCCAGATTTAGATAAAGGCAAATGTTTCTACGTCTACCACGCCAATTTTCATCATATTCCGCTATCAGTTCTCCGAAACAACATAGAATGCAACTCCTCATTATTTTTTCCATCAATCTCTATGCTAATAAACTACCGCACATTTCTTGCTTACTTCTTCGGAAGACTGAAACAAAAAGGGTTCGTAACGGCAGAATTCTAAGATTTCGGGAGCTGAAACACGCCACGAAATTTTAACACCTTCATTGGCTAGGAAATCCTTTTTAACTAAAAGTTAACGGTGATATTTACGATCTACCGATTTCACGCAACTGCAGGGAACACAAGTTAGATAGACGAGACCTTTTGTGTGTGCATCTATGTCAGTTCACATTGAGCAACTTTTGTTGACTATTTAAAAGCTTTACTTCTGCCGACGGTTCTGCACACCTTCAGAAGAATACAAGTGGGAACAACCTGCTGATAGATTTTAGATGACGTTTTCTCACTACCTTCGTGTAGAGCTACGACGTTAGCCTCTCGCCAGTCTTGATCCACTACACCTTCTTTCAGAGACTGATTAAGAAGACTAGTCACTGGAATGCACAATACTCTAGCCAGCGGACAGATGATGACCGCGTGAATATCACACGGCCGTGAGGCTTTATGGATATACATTTGCCGCAGTATTTTCTCTATTTCGTGGGGTGTGATATCCACGGGAGTCACTTCATCAGCCAGTGCCGTAATTAGATTGGCTGATCATCAACCTGATGGTAGCCTTCGAAGTGTGACGCTCAAATGTTCGGCTTTGTCGTAAGTGTTTGTATACAAGTCACAGTTGGAGAGGTTGACGCTATATATTTCCCTATGTACCACAGTCGTATGACTTTGACGTTCTGGGTGATAACTGATACGTGAACTGCTCGAACATTATTCTTCGGTTCGAAGATGCGGTTCTCTTCACGAAAATGTAGCAAAAACTTACGATCGGCTGTCATTTTGAAAGCTAGAATGGCTCTCTTTTTTCTCCCATGTGCTCCATCTATTTTATTTTTTCACCTACGAGGTTTACCTCGTGAGCCGCTTCCTGTCACCAGCGTTTTTATTCGACGAGCTGCAGGTTCCCTATAGTTAGCTCCTACTTTCCGTTTGCCGTAACTGAGGACTGACTTCAGTTTTTGGATTGAGTCTACGATAAAACCATCGATTTTATTTCTACCAAAGTTGCGTGTTGAATTGTAGGACGGAGATTGTCATCTGATTAAGCCAACCATGACATTGAACATATGATCACTCTTCCCAAGTAGAACACTCTTGATATGTTAAGTAACTTTATTTTTCGCACTTGCTTGTCGGTAAACCAATCAACGAGCAGACCTGCGGAGCCGCAAACCGCGAGTTACACCTCACTTGCTAAATCGGTATGTTTTCATGGAGAATACCCAGCGATTCTGCATCGACTTTCAGCGAAAGATGAATCTTTCTCCCTCTAGGTGTCAGCGGCTCTGAAGTCCCGGAGGCTAACTAGGGCGTATGGTTTTTGGTGACAACCGTCAAAAGAGATGTAACCTGCCTTTCTGCGATGGCTTGCGACATCTGACTGAGCTACACAGGCGAAAAAGCGGCACGACTCCCACCTACCGCCCGTCAGGTCTATTTTGCCTGCAGTATCCCTATCCACCCAGATACAGCTCATATTCCTGTGAATTCAGCCTGAGCCAAGATTCCTTAATGACGTTCACGTCGCGATCACCGGTTGTGGTTTCTAGTCCACCCTATTTTTGTTGGTGTTACAAAAGTTCGTGTAATAGGCACTCATGCAGTGGTGCTCTCACCGGTCGGGTCTTTTATGTTGAAAGCCTAGGAAATCATAGACGGAGACAAAATCTATCCATTGTCAGCCATAGAGAGCACTTGTATGATGCTACACTCGGCGACAAAAAACACACTGATGGCATCTTTTCACTGCCTTCTTGACTCTTTTGTAACAGGGATTGGGACCAATTAGGGAAACTGCTCGATATCCAATGTCCACTGCTTAATCCGTGTGAAAACACCGTCAAGAGTTGGAAGAGGTTTCAAATTTGTTATTTGACCTCACCTTTATGTTCAGTGGTTTCACGGATAGTTCATGCAGGAGAGGGTAGCGAGTATCGAAACGCCTAGTAAAGGTTCTCTGGATGACAAGTGAGCTAGACGATTTCATCTCCACGTCCGTAACACGCGCTCCATTTCACTGTCTTCTGATAGCCCACACCTACGAAGTAATGTTGTCAGATGTTGTCTTGATGTAAATGGTAGTTGTTTGATACCTTTTAAATACCATCTAAGGCGGCAACACAGTGATATTCTTCTATCTACCGACAACCGTCACGTATCTGTCCTTCAGCTGTTCCAGTCTTTCACTCAGTAAGTCATTTTCAGCTCTCAAGTTAACCATCTGAGTACTCTGTTCCCAAATTAGTGAGAGCAGGATGGCTGTAGCCGATAATTTGGAAGAAAAAGTGATATCAAATGTGGTAGGCCCAGTAGTAGATGAAGGGGAGAATGGAATCGGGCTGGTGTCAGTGTACTTTGACTTTGATTTAATCACATTGTTATTTTGCAAACGGAGCGGGCATCCTACTGTACAGTTCTTCACTAGTGATTCCCATATGTTTGGCTTCGGCAGGTAGTAAAAGGTCTACTACAGAAGTGCAGTTTTTTGTGGCCGATGAACCGTTTAAAATTCATGTAGGATTGTAGGTAAAAGAAGGCACTAGCGACCCGGAACTCACCACAACCGACAAGTACGTTTTTTGAACTGACTGTCTTACATTTAGACGAGATTACCACTATTCCTGTAGAAAGGCATAAACTAGGGTCGGGCATATTATTGACAGGTGTGGTGATCGTACATATTGCGTTACAAGCATTGGGCGCCAAAATGTTAGTAGTGCCTAACGAACCATTAGTCAGCCGCCTGGAGATTACGCATTCATTAACATCCACCCAGACAAAATCTGGTTCGCTCGCAATCAGAACTCAACGCAACTCCGGGGAGACAAACAAGAAATTTGGAAGTAAACGTCGCAGTTGGAAACTTGGAGAGCGCGCTCCCACACACGAAGGAACCTAAAACACAAAACACACACGGACCGTTTCAGTGTGTGTGCAAAATACACACGGAATGACTTATCTTCAGTGCAACAATAAAACGAGATGGATATTTAAACTAGGTGAATAGGGACGTCATACTTAATTATTGGAATTGCGCCAACAACTGAACAGACCCATTAGCTGCAATGTTGGCTATTTGAAATGGCATGAATTAGCCTGCATCAATTGCGTCACCAATAAAAATCTCAGGAAATACAGTAACAATGATAAGGGGTACACTTGTAGTGGCCAAATCAATTAAGTGATAAAAGTGACTAAAGTACAGTAACACCAAAGAAGAGTTGTGATGGTAACGGATGGGCACAAACGGTATGCTTACAAATAAAACAGAAAACGTATCAGTAAAATAGCAACGACTCATTGACAAGGCAAGGTCCGCCAAATAGTAAAGGCCACCACAC
The DNA here is from genome assembly GCA_013368495.1 of Paragonimus heterotremus. Lineage (NCBI taxonomy): Eukaryota > Metazoa > Platyhelminthes > Trematoda > Plagiorchiida > Troglotrematidae > Paragonimus > Paragonimus heterotremus. Next base: position 5,027 of record LUCH01003575.1, on the reverse strand, counting down.
GGAAGAGAGAGCGCCGGAGAACAGGTTTGAAAGTCGACCGGTGGATAATTCCGCACGCGGCGTGGGGTGACGAACTTTGAGCGTCGATAGATCAGCCGATAGGTGGAGCTGAAATATTTCGCCGTACAATTCCTCCGCCAGCACAAAAATCCGCACAAGTGAAAAAGACAGAGGATGCGCTCTAACTCCCGTTCATTCTCGTTGCTGATCAAATTCAAAAAAGTGATAGAGATGGTTTAAATCAAGCGTACAGGTGAAGTTAACAAAATGGCAGATGCAGAAAACGCATAAAAATGAATCACAAAATGAAACTAAAAGCTGTGGGCACTTCCCATCAGAGCGCTTGTCTTCAAAAGCACAATGGAAAACGGCAGTGAAAAGAAGACAAGCCAAACCCTTGATAGCCGTGTCACCTTTCGTAATCTGTCGGGCGTTTTGACCAACGTCCTGACCTTTCTGTACATGTGGTGAGTTGCCCAAGAGAACAATGGTGTTGGGCTGCAGGTGGATGTAATACTATCGGAGTTGGGGTGGGATTTGTTTTCAGTCGCCATCGGGTCAGATGGGTCAGCATCTTGCTTTGTGTAGGCTGGAAGCAGCACCCCCGAAACACACTAGGTAATGGATCAAAGACTGAGCAGTGGCAATGAACCTTATGCGAGGAAGACCATTTTCGGCCGAAGTCTCCGAGGTCCGTGTCGTACCATACCCCGTAATAAACATTGTGGAAACCTTATCGAAGCACGTCGGGTCTCGCTGAACGATTTGGTCCGAAAGATGTGTGAGTTAGACTTCATTGGCGAAAGCACTTTGGAGGACAAACGATTTTCTGTGGCGGACAGACAAGCATTAAATATGCCTGGAAGAACTGTAATATTCAAGGACGGTCACAATACGATGAGCCTGTCGTGGAAAGGAGATAGCTGGGTACTGCGCAGCAATAAATAGATGGTTGAGAAACGCCTTGCTGCATTGAAGAGAAGGTCGGTTCGAGACTCAAAGCTGAGCGCTTGCTATTCGGCCGTGATGCTGGCGCATATTGAAAGCGGCTACATAAGTAAGCGTGTTACAACTACATCACGAAGATGGTACTTGCTAGACCATCCTGTGCTTAACTCGAATTAACCCGTTAAGTTACGGATAGTCTTTGATTGTGCGACTGAATCCCGGGATGCGCCTCCCAAAAAAATCTTACTCCAGGTTGGCGACTTGAACAGAAGCAATTAGGCGTTGTCGTGACTACTCGGTGGCGGTCTCCACCAACAGTGAGGAGATGTTCCCGCAAGTGAGACAGCCATGTCGTGAACGGGGTGCATTAATTTTTCTTCGGTGGGGTCCTGACTCGCTTAAAGGACTGCCGGATACCTACAAGCTGATTGTCCACTCATTCGGAACGACACCGCCGCCATTTTGTGCTAGCTTCTTACTATAAAGATAGCCCTGGATAATCGGCGGTCATTTTTTCCACCGAAAACTGCGTTCGTGGCGAAAGAAAAATTCTGTGTGGATAATTGCCTTTTGTCATTGAGCTAAATATCCGGGCACAATGCTGTGATAGATGAACTTCGAGCGATGCTGAGGCTGCGTGGGTTTAAACTCATTAAGTGGGTTTCTAACTGTAGTGTATCCATTGAACATTTACCCAACGGAAAAACCGTTGAATCCCAGAATCTTGAACTCCACAGTTGTGAGTACTAACGAGCTCTGAGCGTGAGGTAGCATGTGGCAGACGGCTGCTCATAGTTTCAAATCAACCTCTTCACACTGGTAACACGAATAGAGGAATCTTAGGTTGCATGGTTTTGTTATACGATCCTTTGGGAGTAGAGGCATCGATGGTGGTGATAGCTTGCAGGTTGCTCCAGGACCATGGTCATCAAGGCAACGGTTGAGACCCCGATATAAGGGAGTATGATTGGGTTCGCTAGTAATGCTGGCTGAACGATGTCGAGCTGATGGACAGCGTGGTATTGCCTGGATGCATGGTTCGTGGACCTTCTTCGGCAAACCTTAAGCAACCACATATGTTCTGCGATGTGTTAGATGTCGGTTACGGAGCAGTGAGCCATCCAAAGGTGGCTTTCCCGAATAATGATACTGAATGCGGCTCTCTACTGGACAAATCTAGGGTGGCCCCGAAGAAGGCAGCTACGATTCTAAGGCTGGGGCTCAAGCAGCCGTTCTGTAGTCCAAGCTGATGTGTTCCTTCATTCGTGAGCTGGGAATTCCAATAAGTAATTTTGTACTGCGGACAGATTGCACAATAGTGTTGCCTTGCCCGCGGGGCACATCGACGTGTTTCACAGCACTCGTTGCCAGTCATGTGAGACTCATCTACAACCCCACCGCTGTTTACCGATGGAATCGTGTGCCTTGAGAATTAAATCCGGCCGATGTGGCGTCTGAGGGGTTACCACAGGCCTTGAGCAAGGAGATGTAACTGGCTACGGCTTCCGAGCTTTCTGTTGAATCCAGAAGGACAGTGACCGAAGATTTCAACCTCCTCGTGTTTATTCCTCAAGGGTCCAGAGGTTGGAGGCACCTCGCGTTTGCCACAATATCTAACTTCAATTTTGCACTGGACCAACTGGTGCCAAGGTACTCTAGTTGGACTAAGATACTGCTGGCTCTCGCTTGGTTATCACTTTATGTTAGCTTCGTGTCCGTGGTGATGTTCGCTAGACAAAGTGCGTCAATCAAATTAAATCCCCTATGTGCGTCCGAAGTTGATGCCTCTTGTATGAAAATAATAAGGTTTATGCAGGGGCGCTTGTTCTTCAAAAACCCAGGGTCCTGAGGGCGTCCACAGCAAACCCTCATGGGGTGGGTAGACCCGAAATACCGCGGCCAGTCTTGATAGATGGGGCACTGTATCTCGGCGGTAAAATCCAACCAGAGGATGGAGAGGGTGTAAACGTGACTATCCTTTTCTGTCATGGTGCTGTCACCAGCCTTTTGATATGTCACCACTACGGATCAGAAGGACACATGCGTGCTTTCTATGTGCTCGTCAGCATTGGATGACGGTTCTGGATTTTGACAGGTATGACCGCTTTCAAAAGAGTGTTAGGCGAATGTTGTCACTGAAAGGAGCTTATGCCAAACAGGCATTCAAACGATGGCGTCAATCTCATCGGGCGTCGACGCGCGGTTACTCATTCAGGTGTTACGGGGTAAATTATTACGGTCCGTTCAAGGTGGGTATAGAAGGAATTGGGCTCAAACACAATGGCTGCATATGTGCCTGTTGGCAGACTCGTGCCATTCACATAGAAGTAGCCAATTCCATATCTAGGGACTTCTTTCTCATGAACTTGGTGCGATTATTGGGTAGACGAGGCACGCCGGAGGCTATTTACAGTGACAACGGTTCCAAATTTGTTAGAGCGGACTTGGAGCTAAAACGAAACTTACGACATCTAGACCACTGCTTGCTGACACAGAGGCTATCCAATCAGGGGAGTGATCAGTTTTCCACTCCTCCGGGTGCAATTCATCTGGGCGGGAGCTGGGGAAGAGGGGTTCGAACAGTACGACGAGTGTTGTCGTCAGCACTATGACATCAAGCGATCAGTGAACAGTTACTTCACGCCTAAATGGTGAAAGTTGAGAGAATCGTCAGCGTTCGCATGTAAGCCCAATTATGTATGAGGTGACATTGCGTGAGCGTTAAACCAGGGGCTAGAGACGAGCCCAAAACTTATCCTGTTTGTTTTGAAGACGATGGCGGAGTGAATACCTACCACAGTTATAGATTACACCTAAGTGGTTGAAGCCTTTGCAGAACCTTTATGTTGGCCATGTAGTTATTTATGAAAAGTCACCCAGAACTTTTCTGCCCTATTGCGTAGTCACCGAGGTATTTACTGGCGACGACGGACACGTACGTCCCCTGTCAGTAAGAACTTCAGATGGTACTATTGTAACGATAGACGACAAATCACGCTGTTTCTTAGAAGCCTCCGCAAAGTGACACCAAGTTGCTACAGGTAAGATGGAAAGTACGAGTCCCCCTACTAATCTGGTCAATCGATACTGTCCCTACTGCCACTTCGAGTTTGGAAAGCCGGCTGGTTTTCGGCGCCCAATGTTGATTTCGCCAGGGTCTAATATATCATTTTCCAGATCATTGTGTTTTGTTTAATCGATGTTGAAAGGTAGCCCTATCTTTTATAGCTTTCCTTACACATAAATTGCGTTACCCATCTTTATTATTACACCAGTCACTACAACTGTTTCCTTTATCTTTATTCAGTCCGAGCCACGTAAATCTCCAAATGCCGAAATTGAACATTCGTCTTCTACATTGTTTCTCCAGTAGCTTATGATTCTTATCATTTCTCGATGCTCGAACAGTCGTTATGCCTCGACCCAAACAATGACCATTTGTTTGAGTGAATTTAACTCCGTTTTTCTGTCTCCAGCTGCCCAGTCGTGCCTAGTTGTCGAATTTGTTGTACGGGCAAATTGTGTTCAATTTCTGAGGATTTTTCACATTCGAGGTGAGAGGTTCAGTTTTCATGTACACTGATTCAATTAGTATCCTATTAAACCCGATCTTCAGGAGCGTCTTGTTAACCGTTTCGAAGACATATTCTCTTCTTTGTCGTTGAGTGTTGAGAAAGGCATGTATTGGACAAACAAATTGCACTTAACTCGATGTGAATTCGAATCATTAACGAACGACCCAACAGCGAGCATTAGTTATATATAATAACTTGAAACGAGTCAAATGGGTCATTAAAAAATCACAGAAATGGTACGGATCACAGTTTACTGAGGGAGGGTGGGAGTGTTGGTGAAGGCTTTGGAGTGTTACAAACGCCATTGGTGGTTCATGCGTTCGTCACTGTCAAATGGATATGGAATGATTGATTAGGAGGGTGAAGGGTTTTCACAAATTGTTTTTGGGCGCATAAGCGGGGCGGGGGTGCGTATTCCGATAGCCCTAGCCTCAGCCATTGATAATTTAGCGCACGGCGCACTAAGTCGTTTTCCCCCAGGTACGAATTAACCAGACGCGAAAT